>JBAKBP010015156.1:0-56403 GCA_037953745.1 Lithodes maja | reverse complement strand
CTGTGGATCATTCTGTGTCGGAAGAAGGTGTTGGCTATCCACAGCCTCCTCCCCACACATACGTCCACAAGTGCACTACCATTCCCATTCACCTCTGATGGTACCCCCCACCCTCCCACCACTCCCTCAACTTTCCTATCACCCACCTTACCATTCATATCCCCAATCAGAAATATTCTTTCGTTCTTGTCAAACTTCTCCAGGCACGCCTCCATATTCATCCAGAACTCCTCTTTCTTTCTTTCAAGTATATCCTCTGTCGGGGCATACACGCATACAATCACCCACGTTTGTATTCCTACTTTCATTCTCACCCACACAATCCTTGAACCCACAGACCCATACTCTCTTACACATTCCTTCCATTTGCTACATCAATATGTTTAAATAACTGTGAAAAGTTGACAGAATGAATATAAACACCATATGAGGAAGAACACTTCCTTGACAACGTTTCCCAGGTAGCTTCTTCTGAAGAAGATACCTGGGAAACGTTGTCAATAAAGTGTTCCCCTCATATGGTGTTTATCTACATCAATATACTTAGCATACAAACATTCGGTAGTTTCAATGGTAAATTGTTGTAGTCGTGGTCAAGAGTATTGAACACTTTCTAATTTGAAAACAAAAAACTGCGATTAATACCGGCCAACTCGAATTCACGCATGAACATTGATACTGAATACATTATTAATCCTTTCAGTTTCAGTACGATCATGGCGTTTACCTTTCTGCTATGGCTAATCAATAGTCAAATTTATTCAGATTTGAATAGACCTTGGGGATTCAGATGGCTCATTGAAATACGAGTGTAATTTACTTCATATTACTCCCACATGTCTTTCCTAAGATTAGTAAAAGCGTTTAATGTTTGCCAGAATAGGATTGTCTCTAACATGGAGTATTTTTTTTTTCTTTTTTCTAAACTGATACATGTTCACTTTTGAGTCACAGTTGGTGGGGGTGGCTGCTACCTTCATTAAGGGGGGTAACAGGCTGTTTTATCTCCTTTTCTCTCTTTAACTAGCCTGCATCTATTCGGACCCATTGAGCCTACTGGTTTAAGACGTTTACTCCCATCTAGGTGTCAATTTTTTCCTGGCGAGCGGTAGCGAGCAAGCATTTTTTGTTTATGTTTTTGACACCAGGCTAAATTTGTACATTTTTCGATAGAAAAATGTCTGGCTAAGCCAGATTTCTCCATACAAAGAAATTGACACCTGGATGGGGATAAAGGTCTTAACACAGTAGGCTGAATGGGGCCGAATGGATACAAGCCAGAGAAAGAGAAAAGGAGAGAAAAAAGCAGGTGACCCCCCTTAATACCAGCTTTGAGGTGGAGTTTGTAGCGAGAGTCTGAGTGAAGAGTTCAGCTTTGTCAGAGGAAATGGTAACGTTGGTACCATCAGAGTGGAAATGAGGAGGAAACGACGTGGAAGTAAACTTGTTGGAGAGGCCAGCTTTGGCTAGATGCCAGAAGGTTTGGGAAGTGCCATAGTTGGAAATTTCAGAATATTTATTTTTGATGAAAGAGTTTTTGGCGAATCAATGCACAGCTTTTACCTGATTCCAGGCAGAAACAAAAGGTACGAGATTCTTGAGTTTGAAGGCAACGGTACAGTTTGAATGCTTCCTCATTATTGCAGACAGCAGTACAACAAGTGTGAGTAAACCAGGATTTTGTTTTACATTAGACAGAGAAAGAAAATGGAATGTATGTTTCCATGCCAGGGATGAGCACCTCAGTAATGCGCTCATGACTTTCAGAGGGTCAAAAGCAAAAATCTTCCCATGGGAAATCAAAGAAATACTGTCAACCCAACGGAGAGAGAAAAATTACAGTGTAAACAGAAGGATTAGAAGTTAGAAATATGTCAAGAATGTTGCGCCAATCTCCAGGGTGGTTCAGGGTACGGGTGGGGACCTGAACTAACTGCTCTAGGTCATTTAGGATAGAGAAGATGTAGGTTTGTTCACCAGGTTGGTCAGTGACATGAAAGTAGAGCCATTGGCAGTGGTGAACATTGAAATATCCTATATTGGAGAATTCAGAGAAGGGAGAGATGGATAGAGCGTGTTCCACTTTGGATAGTCAGTAGAATAATTAAGGGAGAGAAAACAGTACAGATATATTTAGTGGGAGAGTAACAAGATAGCTTAAGCCAAAGAGTTGAGAATTAATTAGAGTCAAAGTTGGGAACACAAGAGCAAGTAAGATTGTTGCATACGTACACATACCATCCACCTTTGGCTTTGAATTGAGGATAGTGACAGTAGGAGGATACAGAAAGCGGTTTGCTATCTGTTGCCTTGGACAACTGAGTTTTGGTGAAGAAAAGTATGTCAGGTTTGGTAGAAGAGAAATGGTGTTCTACAGAGAGGAAGTTAGAGGAAAGGCCATGAATGTTACAGCAATAAATAGATAGATAGATAGAGTAGTAGAGTATTAGAGTACCAGTTTGCTCCAAAACACTTTGAAGTCAATTCCAGGCATCCGGCCAATGGGAGCTTTTTGATATCCCGTGACTCCGAAGCTGGGTGTGATTTTTGTCTTCGTGGTGTTTTTGTTTAAATTATGCAAAGTTATTGTAGTATGTAATGTGTTTGTGGTATGATGAATTGATAGGAAGAGAAGGTGTTTTGGAGGGCAGAATGGGGTTGCCCTTAATATTGGTAAGGCACGGAAAGGACCAGCAAGGGAGGTCAGGTGGTGAAACAGGAGTTCCAGCTATCCTTACCAACCACCTCTAGTATTCCCCGTGAGTACCGGTACCGCCCTGTTCAACTGGTGCGTACAGCCTCCTCCTCGTGTATGTGGCCTATAGACCGCTCAATAATAATAATTGTCACTTAGTACTCACTATTTCCCTGGCTGGTTCAAACACCCACCTGAAACACAGAAAATAATGTTCATTAATACCATATCGATACATTGCAATTTGAAACCTGCAATACAAATACAATATAATGGTAATTATATTAATATAATATGAAAAGTTAGTCAGTTTTGAGCATAAGAGTAATGGATGCTTATTTACGATTTCTTATAAAAAATACAAATAATAACAATGCAACTAAACTAATAGTAATTTTAGGGAAAAGCCTGGCAGCCATATTTATCATGCATTTTTTCTTCCAGTTTTGAGAAATTACTGTTTTCATGATGATACAGCATTGGTGGCAGATTCTGAGGAGAAACTGCAGCGGGTAGTCAAAGAGTTTGATGTGGTTTGTGGAAGGAGGAAACGAAGGTGAACGTCAATAAAAGTAAGCAATGGTGTGTAATAGGGGAGAGCATAGGGTGAATCTAGATGTGAGGCTGGATGGGGAAATATTGGACCATGTAGAGTGTTTTAAATATCTAGGAGGAACGATAAGCAGGAGTGGAGGTATGGAAATGGAGGTAAAACAGAGAGTGTGTGAAAGAAGGAAGGTTTTCGGAGCAATGGGAAGTATGTGGAAGACGAGAAATCTTGGAGTGAAAGTAAAAAGTGCACTGTATCAAGGAATTGTTGTGCCAACAGTGATGTATGGGGCTGAGACATGGGCTCTGAAGAGAAAGGAGAAAAGAAAGCTGGATGTGATGGAGATGAGCTGCTTGAGGAGTATGTGTGGAGTTACTCGTAGAGACGGATTGAGGAATGAAGAGATATGTAGGAGAGTGGGGCAGCAGGAACATTTGTCAGCCAGAGTGGACAGCAGGGTGCTGAGCTGGTATGGTCATTTTGAACGAATGGGAGATGAAAGGCTTACAAAGAGAATATGTGAGTCAGGTACAAGGGGAGATAGAAGGGCAGGAAGACCCCCATTGAGATGGAGAGATTGTGTATGAAAAGCTTTGGATGATAGAGGAATGACTATAGATCAGGCAGGGGAAGTGGTGGTGGACAGGAGTGAATGGAGAATGCTTGTGAATAGTTGAGTGAACACGTGGTCATTTGGAATAAGGGGTCGGGTGCAAGTTGGACTAGATAATAGTCCATCAGGCGCCTGGCCCGGGGAGACTATTAATATGAAGGGTGCGCCTGGAAGTGTGGTGGGAGGGCTTGTGGCTTTGGCTCCGCTGCATGTCTGCCTGCCGAGATCGGAACCTCTCCGGGTGGTCGGGGGCCAGGGGGGTGCTGGAGCGACCTTGGTGGCCCTGGTCTCTGGGTCTTCTTCTGGGTGACCTAGATGTGTGTGAATTTGTGTTTTTATCTGTGTTTATTCGTTGTTTTATGTTGTTTTTTTGTTTTCCCTGTTCTTGCTCTGTCTTGAGTCGGCTACCCACAAAATGGGGATTGGGCCTGAGCATATAGATAGATGGCTTAAGTTATATTTCCACTGTGGTAGAAACACTGCATAACCCCATTGCTCCAAGAATCTTAACCCCTTCTGTACCATTGACGTACTTTAAATTTAGTTCTAGCTACATTTAGACGATTTTGTGCAGCTTAAAAAGGATCTGTGGTAGTAAAAGGAGTTAAGTGAGTTGGAAGCTTGTTAGTTGCTGGAGGCCCTTTTTCAACTGAATACAATTGTTTGATATTAGTCAGAATATAGTTAAAAGAATGGCACCGGTACCGCAAGGGAACTCCCCATAATGGGAAGGGATATGAATAAAAGGTAGATGTGTGGCTAAAGTATATAAAGTAACATCACCCTATCCTAACCTATTGTTGTAAGTCCCCCACCCCCACCCCACCCCAGCTAAGCTAACCCAATCAACATAACCTCACATTATTATAATTACTGTCATTTCACTGCCACATGTACTTCACTTCTGCACTTTCTGCACTTGGTTGATGACAATAGAAGTTTATGGTTCATAAGATATTTCCAGGTTTTATCGTTACCACTTAAAATTTTCTGTAAGTTCGGACCCGAGGTATGGGGTGCGTTTTGGCGCGACATTTATATGTAATATATAGCCAATACAACACCAAACAAATTTTTGCTTGGCCTAATATATTGGAACATACTTGCAGTATGTTTAACTTAAAGTAAAGCTCGGTAACTCAAACTGATGGCTGACGTCTTTGACTTTTGACAATATTTTCATGAAGACCTGGAGCGCGTTCAGTCTACCCAAACACGCAAATGGGATAGCTCTACTGAACGTGATCACCTCTGATTCGACGAATCACGTTTGTGATTGTTTGCAATCAGACGGCAATCACGCTAACACTCCGTGAAGGTGACTAGCGAAGCTATCATAACCGTAGGCCTAAATCTTACCTCGACATTATATTATCATAATTAAGCTTAACCCATTCACTGCGGGTGACGTTCTGGAATGTTTTGGCAAGTTACAGCAATTTCCAGGCTTTAAAAGCCTGTAAAAACCATAAAAATAGAGTGTCAGATGGTGGGAACGTGAGGGGCCCACCTCCGATCCTCAGAGCAGCGAGCGGCTCACTGAGGTAGACTGTCTCGCACGGGTCTCTCTCTGCCTCTCACAACAGTGTTGCCGAACGAGCGAGTGCTACTAAATAGCGGGTTTCCCGCGTTTCACTGGCACCGCTGCGGGTGAACCAGGCCACCTACGAGGCCCGTTCTAGTATCATTTTGAAGCTATTTTCACCTAGTTTTCGGCAGAATACAGTTCATTTAATGCAGATGCTTGATTTATCATTCAGGAGTGCCTCAATATGCCCCAAATAGCCCAACCATAGCCGCAGCAAAAGGGTTAATTAGCCTCCCTCCATGTTATTTATTTGTCGCAATCTCAATTATAAGGTGGCACACCTATAAAAATCATAGTTATCATGACCATTTTGCTATATATAACATAAAACAAGCAACTTGGAGCGCAAGTCTCACAGCTACTTCGTCAGGCCTTCAGTGCGGTAAGCGTAGCCTAGTTGGTAACGACTTCGCTTTTAAATCCGTAAGCCTACTCGCAAGGGTTCGAGGGCCCGATGAGTTAATGTGTTTTTTTTTGTTTCAGTTTTTATTTAATTTGTATCATTATATATTGGTAATGTTGCTATGCCAATGATGTATTGTAATGGGTTATAACTTGCTGTACAGATTTTTGAGCGTTTGTCTATATTATTGATTGATTATGTTTTTTATGCGGTGTGTATTTCATTTTCATAGTTATATATTGGTAATGTTACAGTTGTTACTATGCCAATTGAAAGATAGCCTACATTTAACGGGTTATAGCCTAACTGTACAGGTTTTTCGGCGCTTGTCTATATTATTGATCGATTACTCTATTTACATTTCTTAAAAACAATTTCTGAGGCATAATTGCATCGAAGTATGATAGGTCAGTTAAGCTATGTTTAGTAAGGTAGCCTACCCACACTATAGTTAAATTTTCAAAGGTAATCTAATGGTTAAAATATAATATTAACACCTTAAGAGCGGGTGGTGGAGTATATTTCACTGTGCCACCCAGCGTTTTTTTTTTTACCATAAATGGGGTTGTTTCCGTGCTCTTTTTCATGCATAAACAAGACCCAGAGTGTAATACAAATATGTATCCCTGAAAGGGCGTAAATTGAGCTTTCCAATGACACCCGAACCATCCTTCTACGATCACTGGTTGTCTTGCAACGATCGTGCAACCGAAGGGCAAAATTGCTAAAATACGGTAATTTCTTTATATAATTACGTATGTAGCGAGGGAGTGAGGGTGGATGTAAGTGGAGTACATCTCAGTTGGTCCACGGCGGCTGTGGCGAGCGGTCATGAGGTAACCCATGCTCCTCCCGTCGCTCGTCTCTCTCTCAGAGCCAATATTGCCCCAAAATTGCACACAGACTTAAGTCGGGCTCCGCCACGTAGTCCAAATTTTTCGATACGGACTTAAGTCGGGCCCCAATAGACAAGGGTTAATGAACCTTCCATTAATATAGGGGCTAGGCTTATACATAGCCTATAGCCTACACATAGATCATCAGGAAAAGAAAATATGCCTATACACAGCCTATATTGCCAGGAAGAGATAATATATATAGGCTACTATTTAATTCAGCCTCCACATAGGCTACATCGTCAGGGAAAGAACAATAGCCTATATATAAACTATATAATTCAGCTTATTCATACATCGCCAGGAAAATAATTTATACTTTTCAATTCCCCAATAGACTAACGGAGAATTGTTTGAGAATTACACGGGGAATAAAGAGCTACCTTTGCCAGATAAGGACCGTAATAACTTTGTCAACATATCCTGATAAGATTATAAGATATAATAGCCTGATGGAAACCTACCATCTGTCTTGAGCTTGAACAAGGATGTTGACTGTAGCTGACAGTGTGCCTATATTGATGGATAGTATTTATTTAAATGTATTGATTGAAATTAATAGACCGAAAAAGCACATGTTACAGGGCCTAAAACCTTCGCAGACATCGCCAACAAAAATTGAATTTCGCGCTCACAGCCACTGACCAATCAGCGACAAGAATCAATGTTTGGCTATCAATGTCATTCATCCTGCGCGATCATAAACATGATTGCTCAAACAGAAACATTATTGCCTGATAGGGTAGACTGAACGCACTCCTGGTCTTCTTGATAGCCTTTAGATATGGTTATTGACTCTGTAATGTTAACACTGAATTAATTGTTCATAGAGTTTCCTCTAGAGATTATGCTGCCATCTTTCATGTGCACGGGTCACTGTTATCAGAACTGTGATGTCACCTCTTCCCCTATTTACTTGTACTATCTTTCACCGTGGCTTTAATGTTATAAAACTACTTGTCACACTTGATCGTGGTGCTATTCATAATATGTCTGAGTGCAAATATACACAGATAATTTCTTCACCTATATTCATCAGTGTTGGAAAACAAACTGATTTGTTACAATAGTGGTGATATGAATATTGATTTTGTTTCGTCCTTATTTCGTAAATTATAACTAAACTTCAAATGCAAAAGAAGTTTTCAAAACAATAGATTCGAACCAACAAACTATCTAAACATAAGCAAACCTCGAACCTAGAAATTAACCCCTGCCTACCTAAACAAAAACAAAATAATAATAATAATAATAATAATAATAATATTATATATATAAATAAAAACAAATACTATATAGAAAATATAAATCGTGAAGCAAGCATACCATCTTAAAAACAGAAAATCCTGGTGGCCTGGTGACCTGATCCCCCTCACTTGTAACCTTAGGATTGGAGAAGACCGTGAGTAAATCTAATAGAAGTCCCAGTAGTCTCTAACTCGATCTGCGTCCACCTGAAGTGTTCCTCAAGCGGTCGGGCGGTAACGAGAAATCCAAGAAGGAACAAATTTGGGCTAATTCTTATATTTTTCGCGTTGTCTTTGTATTTTTGTTTTTTGTTTTTTTTGTTTTATATATTCCAACTACTCCCTCTCGGGCATAGGCTGAGAGCCTGTACATTCCACCGCTCAACGCGGTGAAGCCCGTGAGGTCTTGTTCCAGTCTGGGGAGTGAGACATGCGAAGCAACCATCATGGCTCGAAGCAGCTCCATCTCTGAAGCGGCCGGTTGCTTCGCTCAAGTGCTTCACCGTCTCACCCTCCAGACTCAGACCCTCACTCTCAGAACGCCACCTATTGAGCAGTGAACTCACTAGGCATTGTCCCCCTGTAACATATTTTGAATATGGGAATATTCATACAGTGTTAGTTAATCAGGGAACAATGAGGGTATTTTTTTGGCATTTCGGTGGGCTTTGTGGTAATGCACTGATACTAGGTACAGCACAAATTCAATCCCAATAATATCTTCCCATTGACATATCGGGATTTGAACCCGGGTCCATTGGATTACCAATCCAGTGGCATGACCACTCCACCACAGATATATCCTATTGTCGGTATGCATGGGAAACTTTTATCATTTGTGTGCATTTCATATGTAATTTCTTTGAGTATTTGAATTACATGGTTGCTTTTGGGGGAGGGGGAAAGTGGTACGTGTACAATAAGTTTGTGCTAGTTCTTGGGAAATAGGTAAGTGGAAATAGGTTGGAAAACCTTCGAACTTGTTTCCCGCGAACCAATTTTCCGATTTTGAACAGGGACTTGGAAATAGGATCATATGTAATATTATTGAATTTAGTTGGAAATACGTACATGGTAATAAGTACGTGTTGATAGTGCAAGGTTTGAAACAGGTACGTGTTCGAATTTCTTTCCAAGTAAACGTCAGTAAGTTCGAAAAGGCCAAACACTAGGTTGTTGGAATTACGCTCGAAATATTCTAGTTTGAATTATGTTAGAAAAGTGCTAATTGGAAGTATGTTCGTAAATTATAATATGTCATAAATCTATTTGGACTTTTTGGGTTTCTGTATATTATTATAATGGTATATCTAAAATAATATTTAGCCGTTGTTTATTATCCTAGCGAACTTACATTAATCAATTATTCTCGTTGGAAAGTCCTTGTATTATCTGAAGATTTGTGGACTTCTGGATTTTGTATTTCTTATAAAAACTCTTAGTGAGTATTTATCAGTCAGTAACGTGAATCCATGACGTTACAAGTTGGTGCCCATTCCATACTTGCTCGTGTACTTTTATAATTAGCTGCACATAACGGGAGACCTGGTTATTGTATTGTTTATCATAACTTTCCTTCATTTATATATCGAAATCAGTTATCTCGTTTTGGGGGAAATTGTTCACAGTATTAATATGTATCACTCTCTTAACACCTGGAAATATGGGGAAATATTTGTATTTTTCTGAACCTCCTTCTGCATGTTTAGCCCCATTAGTTTTCAAAATTTAAGAGTTTCGCCCATTTCTTTGTCAAAATTAAGACCTTTCCGACCATTTAGGTGTCGATTTTTTCTGGGCTAGCGATAGCGAGTCTGGACCCAGATTCACTAACGGTCGTAGCGTGCGATGTCGTACAGCAACCTACGATCGTTCCTAAGGGAGTGCGGAAGGTGTATTCACGAACGCATCGTTGAGCTCCCTTACGGCTCCCTTTCGGTTATTTTCACCGAGGCTTCTCTTGACCAATCAGGCGCTTGGCCTTTGTAAATAAACAATATGTCACCCACATGACCGAAGCGCCAAGAAGAACCTAATATACTTTAATTTATGAGCTTGTCATTGTTTAGCATGGCTAATTCGATCCACCACAGCCAGCAGGAAGAAGAATAGAGTATCTTGTGAATTGATGATAAGAAATTAGCCTAGCTAGGCTACAGGGAAGCCTGTTAGTGGCCCAAGTTAAAGGATTTTCGACGGATTGATCATTGATAATCATATGTTAGGCTAGTTGGGAGTGTATTATTTATACCTTAACCACAGTATATTGTTCTACTTTACCATGTCTACACCTAGACAGGGCGAGCCAAACCAAAATGCCAGACTTTACTATGTCTATGCCTACACAGGCAGTTCTAGCCAAGCCAAAATGCCAGACTTAGCCTAGGCCTAATTTTTCAAAATAGGCCTAGGCTAGGGTAATTTTGTTTGTATTCACAACACCTCAAGGCCTATCTACCTTTTCAAAATAGGCCTAGCATAGGCCTCCTCAATCTATTATCCAACAGTTGGCCATGGGAAATAATGATAGGTTGAGGGGGGCTTTGTCCCCCTCACCTCCCATGACTTATTGCCATCCTCAAATATATTACCAGCATGGGACTAATAACAGCTAGTTAACAATGAGGACGGTACGCCTGCAAACACCATCTTAACCTGCTAGGCTTCTACTTTACCATGCTTAGGCAACACCAAGCCAGGCATTGCTAGCCTAACCAAAATACCATACGTAGGCCTAACTTTTCTAGCCTAAATAGCCCTAACTTTTTCAAAATAAACCTAGGTTATATCCTAGGCTAGGCTAAACAAAAATATTCACAACACCATATAGGCTAGCCTATATTTTTTTGTTTAGACTATGCCTAGGGTAATTCTTTTCATATTTTTTTTCCTGTGATACTTTCAAATTTGTTGAGGAAATAGGCTACCCTAATCTAACCCCGCTAGGCATTGCTAGCCTAACCAAAATACCATACATAGGCCTAACTTGTCTAGCCTAAATAGCCCTAACTTTTTCAAAATAAACCTAGGTTATAGGCCTAACCTAGGCTAGGCTAAACACAAATATTCACAACACCATATAGGCTAGCCTATTATTTTTTGTTTAGACTAGGCCTATGCCTAGGGTAATTCTTTTCATATTTTTTTAACTGGGATACTTTCAAATTTGTTGAGGAAATAGGCTACCTTAATCTAACCCAGCTAGGCATTGCTAGCCTAACCAAAATACCATACGTAGGCCTAACTTTTCTAGCCTAAATAGCCCTAACTTTTTAAAAATAAACCTAGGTTATATCCTAGGCTAGGCTAAACAAAATATTCACAACACCATATAGGCTAGCCTATTATTTTTTGTTTAGACTATGCCTAGGGTAATTTTTTTCATAATTTTTTTCCTGTGATACTTTCAAATTTGTTGAGGAAATAGGCTACCCTAATCTAACCCAGCTAGGCATTGCTAGCCTAACCAAAATACTATACATAGGTCTAACTTGTCTAGCCTAAATAGCCCTAACTTTTTCAAAATAAACCTAGGTTATAGCCTAGGCTAGGCTAAACAAAATTATTCACACAGCGTTTATTATTTATTCATTTTTTAGGCTAGGCCTAGGGTAATTCTTTTCATCATTTTGTTCCTGTGATACTTTCAAATTTGTTGAGGAATAGGCTACCCTAATCTAACTCAGAGGTGGTGGGGAGTTGAAATAAAACATTTCCGCAATAAATGAGGGTTAAAATCTACTAATGGTAGGCTACGTGTTGTCGCAGCACATGCATTTGTGCATCAATTAAGCTTGACTAGGTCTAGGCTGGCATATGTAGGCTATTCATAGCTTAATTCGGCCTGTCACAAGACATTAAGGATACAAATATATTCATACTTTGTATTAAATTCCTTAATGGTGTTGTAAACACAAGTTAACAATCATATTGCGGTATTGTTGCCTCAATAATGACTTAGTGTGTCATAAAGAGCTATACTGCAGACGAATTTGTTATGGTCGCGGGTTGTGTTATCGATATTTGTGTACCTATATCCGGGTCAAATTCATGTAAGGGTGGTCTGGACCACCCTTTGCGAAAGGGGATTTTAGGGGCTTCCTACGATCAAAGATGGCCGCTACGACGCTTCGTGAATACCAGCGTTGAGACGTAAGGGAACGGTAAGGGAGTTTTCGGATCGTACGACCGTTAGTGAATCTGGGTCCTGTAATTTAGGAGGAACCGGCCCGGCTGAAAAAAAAAAAAAAAAATCTGGAAGGGGTGGTCTTTGGGATTGTTTTTCTAAGCTTTATAGAGGTCTAGGGAGCAAACTAAAACAAATATATATATATATATATATATATATATATATATATATATATATATACAGTATTATATACCAGTAATAATAGAACAAATATATATCAATAAACTATCGTCAATAAATTAGCCGCGTGACAGGATGATCTATAAGTAAGTTCACCAGGTAAATATTAGGAAGGATACATTACTTATTATTATTATTATTAGTAGTAGTAGTAGCAGTAGTAGTAGTAGTTGTTGTTGTCGTAGTGGTAGTAGTAGTAGTTGTTGTTGTAGTAGTGGTAGTGGTAGTAGTAGTAGTATTAGTAGCAGTATTAGGAAGTATACATTAGTATCACACACACTATTTCCTGGTTGGTAAGGTATGAGAATGTTGCGTGAGGTTTAGATACAACAGTAAGTGCCAACATGAAGAGATTGCCAAGGATGTCGTGATAATATTATGAGTTGTGAACATACCCGCATGTACAAGGCTACACAATCACGCACACACTCATACTAACACACATACACACATTGATAAGCACATACACAGTGATAAGCGCACATATACACACACACTGATATGCACACACACACTGATAAGCACACACACACACTGACATTCAGACGCACAATGATTAGCACCCACAATGATACACACACACACACACACACATTAAGCCATTCTCTGTACAGCCGGATAGGGAGCTTTTAAAAATTTAAACCAACAAGCATCTTCATAACGACCTCAATTTACACCATTAAGAACGCAGTCAAACCCCTTTGTAACTACCACGCAACTTTGGCCCTTAATTCCCGCACAAACAGAGGTGAAATTGTCAAGATCTTCTAGCCAGGACCGGAAGGGGTGCTTAGTCCGGAAATTAGCCCTTATTCCTTGGTGGGATAGAGTCGAGATTTCCCTAGGTCATTCATATATATCGGAAAAGCGTGTTAGCACGGAAACAGGCACTTACGCTAAGAGGTGTTAAAACCAAATATCTTATGAACTTGTCAACCTTTATTGGAAAATTGTCACTGGGAATATACTAAGTCTAATGGTAATATTAGATAAGGTCGAGTTTACCAGAAATATTAGTTATATTAAAGAGATGGTAAATGTAGAAAAATAAGCCTAATTGTGACCCTTTATAAAGCCGAAATTCACTAGAAACCTGCGTCTCTTCCCCCAGCAGATGACAACACACAAAACTGAGCTTAATATCAACACGGGATAAGGATCGAATTCCCCCCGCGACCCTCACACCCCCTGAGGCACACTGGGAGGTCTGCTCTGCTCTCAATATTGACCAATCCATCAGGACTTTTCTCACACAAGTACTGGTGGGAACAGGGAGGGTAATGGGGCCCGGTACATGCCTCTACTGGGGAGAGAACTGGGAACTAGATTATTTACTTAAGGGGGATGGGCGAATATATTTGCCTTTTTATTGATCTTTTAATTATGTTCTTAGCTTCCTCCCTTGACCTCCATCAAGCTAAAAAAAAAAATCCCCTAGACCCCCCTTCGAGATAAATTTGTACATTATTCGGTAGAAAAATTTCCACGCCGAAGGCCGGTCCCTCATAACAATAAAGGCTCGCTATCGTTCACCAGGTAAAAATCGACCCCTAAATAACACGAAAGGTCTTAATATTGACAAAAACATGGGTTGAAATGTCTTAAAATCGCCAAAATAATGGAACAAACGTCTTAAAATCTGAAAACTAATGGGGCTAAATGTGAGGGAGAAGGGGGTCCAGAGAAATAGACCATCTCCCTTTAATATTCCATAAATGTGTTGAGGAATGGGAGGAAGTTATCGCTGCTATGATTGGAGATGGTGATAATGTTATTACTATGACTGCAACGACAACCATTATATGATGGTACTAAAATTAACCCTTACTGTAGCAGCGACGTCTCTTATAGTATATTCTAGTTATATTTAGACCATTTTATGCGGCTTAGGAAGGATCTGCAGTAGTTAAACGGGTTGATTACGATAGTTCGAAGCCTTATAATTGCTAGAGATCCTTCCTAAACTGAATTTAGTCGTTTAGTAGTAGCCAGAAGAGAATATGAATAATGTCAAAGCTACATAAGTCGTTAATATGGTAATAATAATAATAATAATAATAATAATAATAATAATGATAATTAACGATTAACCGAAAATATGTTCTGTTTTTTCTCAATTATTTTGGTAAGGTCTGGAAGGCAGTGGTTAGGAATCCTCCGCCCCCTGTAAAATTCACCTACTTGACGAGACAGAGAAAGGGGCAAGGGAACGCGAAAGTGACCCGGATCCTAAGAATTGGATCTTTAAATTTTGTTTCTGTTCGGGATCTGTCTCGAGTCCCCTATTTATGGGATGTGTACCTGCGTATATACATATATACATACAAGGTCTGGAAGAATAAAGACTTCAACATTTTAAACATGCGAATGCTTGTAAATAACTAATTATCTCTCTCTCTCTCTCTCTCTCTCTCTCTCTCTCTCTCTCTCTCTCTCTCTCTCTCTCTCTCTCTCACACACACACACATAATTTAATCAAAATATAGTAAGTGGTAATGTATCCTGCTACACAACCACTCAGCTAATTAAGTTAAGATTTGCTCGCGATAAAATTGCAAATGTACATCGTCGAGTAGCAAGATGGCGGGAGGGCGTAGCCCTCTCTCTATGTATCATCCTTCTCAACATCCTGAGGGGCTATGCTGATATACAGGTGCAGAGGGGACCGGTAGTGTACCAGGTCAACCCTAAACAAGCATTGAGGGACCTCGTCACACAGAAATCACACACGAGTGAAATTTCTGTCACCATTCCTGCCTGGTCTATTTCATATATCGGGAAGACGCCGCGACTGGGCAAATACTCTGGCACAACCTCGCTACAACACCTATTGTGCTACACTCTAATTAGCTGCGGAGATGTAGAGACCAACCCCGGCCCTAGTTCAACGTTGAAGAAACCTCACCACCAAACAAGTAAGGCAGACACCGACATTTCAACAGTCCCTAGCAGTAAAATTTGTTATAACTAACTGGGCCAGCAGGTACCCCAGCCTCCCGTCACGCTCCAATTCAACCCACAACACAACCCAACACGGTCGGCGACCCAGTCTCCTGTCACGCTCCAATTCAACCCACAACACAATCCAACACTATCGGTGGCTCAACATGTAACTGGAGCAGCTAGGAAGAAAGGCATCAGTCGCAACAACAGCAACAATGGAGCAGCATTAGCAGCCAGGAATAAGGACAACATCATCAAACAGCAAATACAGGTGGGGCAGGGAGGGGTCACAGGGGGAGACATAGCCACAGACAGTCCCCACCCTAGCAGCACAGCTGATCACCACACCGCCAGACGTACGACGAACAATATAAAGAATCTATGTACAGTGTGCGATATTAGATTCAACAAAAGGAGTCCAACATCACAATGTAGTATTTGTAATGAAACAGCACACGATCGATGTTCTTATGTTAACAGCAGAAAAGAAATGGAATGCGATAAATGCAGGGAATTAGCAATTACCCACTCCACCAACTCTACATTACCCACAGCATTACCATTAATACCACAGATATCGGCGACCCAAGTAGCACAACATGCAACAAGAACAACAATAAAAACAGGTAGCACTCGCAAATACATCAACAGGGAAGCAGCATCAACGGACAATGAAAACAACAACAACAACAACAGCAAACAACCACAGCCCGACCGCGAGTATCCCCTACCCTCTCCCGCACAAACAGCTGCGCTGATCGACGCGGACCAAACCACACCTCCAGTCGTATGATAAACAGTAAGAAAAAACTATGTATAGTCTGTAATATTGGTTTCAACAATAGGAGTTCACTTTTACAATGCAACAGTTGTAATGAAATTGTTCATAACCGATGTACTTACGTTAACAGTAGAAACGAAGTTGAATGTGTTAAATGTAGGAACTCAGCTGTACAACATCGCGAAACCATTTGTTTTATTTGTGAATCACTCATAACACGACGTCAGAAGATCCAAAACTGTGTAAAGTGTAAACAGGTAGCTCATGTTACGACCGGGCACTCGGGTACACTAGGGCTCTTACACAGGACTCGAGTATGGCTCGCTGCCACAACGGAAACACACGATCCCAACCCCAGAGTACTGCCAGCCGAACAAAAAACGCCACTACCCTCCAGAGTTCTATCTGCTATAACGGGGTATACAAGAACTCGGTACTAGCGTTTCACACAACAGACTAATAACAAGACGGGAGTTATCTAGTCTGGTCAACAATCAAACAAAGAAGAAAGTACTACAACACTAAAGAATAGTGTTGGCCGAAGCCGAAGTAATCCACCCTTGAACTAAGAACTTAAGAAGTCCTCCACCCTCTACTTCGGATCGGCACTATTACGTTACGTTAAACAATAGTCCTCGAGCATCAAGCAAGGAATCTTCTGATAAGTTAGATGCTTCTCGAATACTCATAAGAAGTAAGTATCGGATTTTGAACAGCAATTTAATGAATAACTCACTGGTAATTAAAGGCTTTAAATTGACATAAGAAGAATTATAAGAATAAGCAATAGGATATGGCAAACATTAAGAAGAAGTACTCCGACAATGCACTGGCAATAGCCTACTAAGATTGTGCTCGTGGGCCACTAATCTCTGAAGTAGCTAAGCGTGCCACACATGAAATCAATAGTGCTTAAACAATAATATACATAAGGAGAAGCTTCAATACTATGCTGTATCTGCTGGTCGAGCAAAGTCTAGCTGGGATATCTAAGGTTAAGAGACAATGGCTGAGCAAGCGGCTCGTAGCCTAGCGAGGTCCTTAAGACTGTGCGGCCAAATTACGGTAATTGACGGGATGCTCTCTTGAGAGATCCAGATCACTAGTATCTGGTTCTCTCCTGGCGATCCTCTCAAAGTCAAGCAAATGAGATAGCACAGTGTTGGGTGGCACAGGCAAAAGCCCTCACTCGCAACACAGTGCTAAACTCCCACGGTACACAGTCAGAAAGACCACCTAGGCGTTCCACGTCTCCGTTGCAATTGTACTGGTTCAACCGCAACCTAGTACTCATAGGAAATCACAACTCAGAAACCCTATCCCAGTCTAGCATTGCCTAAACCAGCAGAAAACAGGAACATGAATAATCGCACACAGGGAAATGCATATACGAGTGCAACAAACATCAATCAATCCTATTCTAGTTAACCCTTCCAAAAATAGGCTATCTAACAGGCACTTATCTCGTGAGAACTCAAGCGATAATACTTTGGCTGACTAAATCTGCACCAAAGGGGTCATGGAGGTTAAACAGGGGCGAGAAGAGAAGAAGATAGGCTGTTCAGAGAGTAGAGAAAGTTCACATCAGTCGGAAGAATATGGATAGTTGCAAGGGATATGAGAAGTCGCTTTGCCTGATGAGTTCTGAAGAATTGTGGCGAGGACCTCTCCTTTTTATACTCGGCCCTCTAGCGGCATATCGCAAACTACTTAAGGACCGCCCACTGGCAATCATGACGTCATATTCTCTCTCAATCTGGGATCGACAAAGAACTTCCCACGCGCTGAAAGGGAGGAAGGGAGGAGGGAGGAGGGAATTAGGCCTATCTGCCCGCGTGGCGCACTCACTGGTCCCCGTTACGTAATATCTCTCTCTCTCTCCTCTCATCATTACATATAAGTCCCACACACAATACTTATAACTAATGATATAAAATAGAACTCGTTGACTCAGATGAAAACAAAATACATATTTATAATACTTATAGTACAACGGCTCACATAAACTAAGTTAGGAAACTCTACACAGACTACAGCCAAAGTTCCTGCCCTGACGATCCTAGCGAGAGTGGGGCCTGACTGGGCGTTCTGTACAGCATGCTCATACTCGACATGCGTCACACCTCCCCCAAGATTTTACTTGCTCAACCCTGAGCTAAAATCTGATATACAGAACCCCATCAAACCCCTCACACCCAGCGACCGCATGGCACTAAAACAACGCTGAGTTTATTACTAAAACACATCTTATATAAAAAAAAATTCACATTTCATAACTCCTCCCAACAATAGTAAAAGACATAATATCATGCTCCCAGAGCGAGCTTACAGCAGCTCAGCCGTTTGATAGTTCGTGGACTACTCAACCACTATAGGCTATGACAAACTTATACAATTATCTATATCAAAAAGAAAGAGTTTTTATATGATTTTTTTATATTTTAATATGTTTTTTTCCGGCTGCACTATAAGGGCAGCCTATTTTCTTCTATACCAAACGCTCAACAATCCTGCTTTACGACCCAATACGCTGGGCTACAACCGCGAGCCAACAAGCACCAAGCGCAAAATACTACTCAAACCAAAGCAGGAGGCTACCCGTGTGTCAATCTACCCAGGATCATATACCCCTGAACGACCACATGCAACCTCGTTGTCACAACCGGCAATATGGCTTATGTCCAGGTTATATACCAATAACCTTAGTGACCACCTGGTCAGCCTCATATTCCGATTGTGAAACTGGTCCAAGATCTCGAGAGGGTAATGATCTGGGTAAACTACACCGACCGGACCATAGGCTGGAACATAGATCTCGAAATGCCCCAGCGCATCATTGTCCTTTTCACTTTCATTCATCAGGCTCTGACACGTTGCTGGTGCATTCTTAAGTCCGTCAGGCACAACATTACACCGGTAAGTACTCCCGTCCACCACAAAACCACATACCTCTTTAGCGCGCTCGGACAAAGGTACTTGCCAGTAACCTTTTACTAAATCAACTTTAGACAAAAACCGAGCATTACCAATTTTATCAACACTATCATCAACCCGAGGAAGAGGATATGGGTTAGTTGGAGTCAAACCGTTTAGCCTACGGAAATCAATACAGAAGCGTACCTTGCCATCTGGTTTAGGCTGCAGTGTTACGGGGGAAGTCCATTTAACGGTACCTTTCTCTATCAACCCTCTACCGAGCATATACTCCAACTCATCCCTCAGAGTGGGTAGTTTTATGGGGGGCACACGGTATGGGATTGACTTAAAGGGTAGATGGTGCCCCACGTCAACATCATGCATAGCCTGAGTAGTGAGGCCTGGATGTTCAGCGAATACAGTGGGGTATAAACCGAGCAACTGACGGATAGCTTCAAATTGCGGCTCAGGCAAATGGGCTATAGCCTCGTCAGCCCTTAGGCTCGAGTTCCCCGCCCACTGATCCGCTGAAACATGGTGATCCCAGCTATCCTCCTCTGAAGCTTGACTGTCCCCCTCTCCTTCTCCACCACGGCCGCAACAAGCCAACACAGGGACAGTGAGAGGCTCAGAGGGGCGCCTCACATACTCTTTTATCAGGTTCACGTGACATAACTGATTCTTCTTCCTCCTGTCTGGAGTGGCAACAAGGTAATCTAGGTCCGAAATTTTCTCCACAATTTTATAGGGTCCAGTATACTTCGCCGACAAGGGGTTACCCACCAAAGGCAACAAAATCAACACCTCCTGTCCCACAATGAACTTCCGGAGCTTCACTTTGCGATCATACCTGTCCTTCATTAAAGCTTGTGACCCTGTTAAATTCCGACCTGCCATCTCCAGACTCTTAAGCATGCGCTCACGGCTTTCAAACACATACTTCAACAAGGAACAAGGCGGCACAGTTCCTTCCCAAATTTCCCGCAGCATATTAAGGGGGCCCCTGACTCGGTGTCCAAAAATCAGCTCGTTTGGACTAAATCCCAGGCTCTCACCAGGCACTTCCCGAGCAGCAAACAGTACATACGGCAATCCAAGATCCCAATCTCTTCCGTTATCAGCACAATAACACCTGAGCATGCTTTTAAGGGTGGCATGCCACCGCTCAAGCACCCCTTGGCTCTCAGGGTGATACGCTGACGATACCACCGCCCGTATTCCATGCTGTTGCATTGTTTGCTTAAAGAGATTGGAGGTGAAATTGGACCCCTGATCAGACTGAATCTCCTCCGGGTACCCGTACCTTGAAAAGTACCACAACAAGTTACTGACTACCGTCTTAGCCATGCCGTTTTTCATGGGGTATGCATCGGGGTATCTAGTGGCAACATCCATGATGGTTAACAAAAATTTATTACCAGCCTTTGTGGGAGGGAGGGGACCAACCATGTCAACAACAATCTTACTAAAAGGTGGCCCAATTACAGGAATAGGGTGCAACGGAGCTTTAGGGATAACTTGGTTTGGTTTCCCGACCCGTTGACAAATATCACATGAGTTTATCCAGGACTGCACATGAGACTTCATCCCCGGCCACCAAAACAACTTCCCCAAAGCCGCCACCGTTTTTCTTACCCCCAAATGTCCTGCCAGCGGTGTGTCATGCGCCAAACTCAGTAGGCTATCCCTGCACTCCCGCGGCACCATCAACTGGTCCACTACCCCGGACCCCATCTTCCAGCTACGGTTAGGGTCTTGAAAACGCCGATACAGGATGCCATCTAAATAAAAAAAATCTCCCGGCTGTGCATCACCGTCCTCGTCGAGCTCCACAGCTCCATTAGCACACGTTTGGAGCTCAGGGTCCTCCAGCTGCAACCGACGTATATCTGAGGGTGCCAAGCGATCTAACTGCTCCCGGAGCAATGCATGACCCTCCCCGATACTGAGCTGCTCCCTCTGTCTCTCTCGATGTTCATAACGTTGCTGTCGTGGAGACTCGTCATGCCCAGCCTCGTCACTCTCGATGACAGGCCCAGGGGCTACTCCAGAACTAAGTAATGGTGCTAATACTGAATCACCCAGGAGAGCCGCCGAGTCAAAACTCTTAAAACCAACTCCAGCTTTAGCCTCCTCCTGTTGATCGTTCCTCTGCTGGTCTGAAGACGGAGGACTAGGCTGTGACACTTTAGCTGCCCGAGCTCGGGTGACAGCACACGCCATGGGTTGTGCCTGGCACCGCTCGACCCACTCTCGCTCTTCCCTACTCACGTCGGCCGGCCTCTCGGCAACGACTAAGGGTAGAACCTCAGAAGCGGGCATTGCAAAGTCGTTGCCGAGAAGAAGGTCGACGCCCTCCACTGGCAGTTTCTCCACAATCCCAACATCCAATTCACGTGCCACACCATCCACCTCCAACTCCAACCGCACCAGCGGGTATGACCGAGTTGCATTAATACCCTGCACCACCACCACCCGAGCCGCATTTATAGGGTAGCCAGTCAAGTTTTTCATCAAAGTCTGGGAAGCACCTGTATCACGCAAGACCTCTACTCCATGCTTGCGCCCCGCCCACATCACGCAACCCCGTCCTCTATGGTCGCAAAAAACATCCTGAGCAGGGTTCGAGCCTCCCAGGTGCTTCTGCATTGGCTGTGCCTCAGCCTCTGACGAACTGCCCCGGGCAAACTCAGAAGGCTTCAGAGACACACCAATGTTGCAGGCCAAAGACACAGCTGCTGTAGGTGGTTTGCTAGGACAGACTCTTGCAAAGTGCCCCTTTTTATGACATTGATAACACTCTAACTCCCCTTTGGGCTTCCCTTGGTACTGGGAAGGGCCCGGCCCCTTCTTAAATGGGACGGTGCTAGTCTTGTGGTCAGTCTTGGTATCATAACTCTTGTACTTGTTTGCATAAGATATATTACTAACTCGGGGGGGTGGGGCGTCACGCCCCTTGTTACCTGCCTCACTACGCTGGGCAGACCCGCACCCACGAATTAATGATAGCCGGAGGTCAGCCATCTCAGCTGCCTCCTGTAGAGTTTTTGGATTCTTTTCTTTAATAGTTAAAGTCATTTCTGCACCTGTACACTTATAAAACTGCTCGAGCAGAAACAGCTCAGTCAACTGTTCGGCCGTCTCAGCTTTCTCAGAACGTGTCCAGTTTGTAAGTGCATCTTTTAAGTCCCGGGCATGTTCAAGAAAGGTCGCCTCCCTAGTCTTTGTAACACCCCGAAACTTCAATCGATATGTTTCTGGTTGCAACTCGTATGCCCGTAGGACAGCTCTCTTCAATTCTGGGTAGTCAATGCAAGACTCTAAAGGCAGTGCATCATAAGCCTTCAGACCCTTACCCGTAAGTCTGGAGGAGACTAGAGCTGCCCACTTCTCTTCAGGCCAATTATGCTCCCTACACTTCTTCTCAAAACGATTAAAAAATTCTGTGACTTCAGTTTCACTAAATGCCGGCACCAATTTGACTAAGTGGGACAAGGACTGTTCTCTTACTTGGCCCTCACGGCCCATCCGAATCCCTGTCGACTCTGCACGAGTCTTATCTAAATCTATTTGAGCACAATATTTCTCTGAGTCGTACCTAAGCTCAGCCTCGTGCCTCCTAATCTCAGCCTCAATCTCCTTCTCCTGCTTCCTAGACTCAATCTCCTGCTTCCTAGTCTCATCCTCCCGCCTCCTGGTCTCAGCCTCAATCTCCTTCTCCTGCTTCCTAGCCTCAATCTCAATTTTAGCAAGCTCGAGTTTAAATATCATCTCAGGAGACAGGCCGGAAGAGGGAGCTGCCACTACTGAAGGAGGGGGGGCAAGAACTGGGGAACCACCATACGCACCGCCCGAGGGCACTCCAATCTTCCAATTCTCATCCCTCTGTGGGAGAGTGCAAACCTCCGGCAACTGAGTGGACGGCACTGTGGGAGTCGAGTGAGAGGGGATCTGGGGAGGAACCCCCCCAAACGCCCTCTCCTCCGAAACCCCATGTCGCCCACGCAACACCCAGGAAATCAGCTCCCCCTTGGACATCCCTCCTACATTGGATAGACCCAAAACCTTGGCTATCAGGTGCAAGCCATAAACATTCACCCCAGTCAGCCTCTCCTCCGTCACATGGTACTGCTTACTCACAAAAAGTCTAGCATCCTCCTCACTAGTTACTAACGGCACCTCCTCACTTAGCATCTCTCGCTCCTCGTCAGTACTAGGGCACGACATACTGAAGTTCACAAAAAATTCTCGAGACAAAAGTGTTAAACTCCCTTATGTAAGCACTAATTACTAAATTAACTGGAGTCTCTTAAATGCTCTCCTAATTGCCTTACAAAAAAAAATATTCTTCAATATGTACGCTAAAGTACGAACAAACAAATGTTGTACAACTCTGCAAAAAATTATACTGTTCACAAAATCCTAAGCAAGGTCGCCATTTGTTACGACCGGGCACTCGGGTACACTAGGGCTCTTACACAGGACTCGAGTATGGCTCGCTGCCACAACGGAAACACACGATCCCAACCCCAGAGTACTGCCAGCCGAACAAAAAACGCCACTACCCTCCAGAGTTCTATCTGCTATAACGGGGTATACAAGAACTCGGTACTAGCGTTTCACACAACAGACTAATAACAAGACGGGAGTTATCTAGTCTGGTCAACAATCAAACAAAGAAGAAAGTACTACAACACTAAAGAATAGTGTTGGCCGAAGCCGAAGTAATCCACCCTTGAACTAAGAACTTAAGAAGTCCTCCACCCTCTACTTCGGATCGGCACTATTACGTTACGTTAAACAATAGTCCTCGAGCATCAAGCAAGGAATCTTCTGATAAGTTAGATGCTTCTCGAATACTCATAAGAAGTAAGTATCGGATTTTGAACAGCAATTTAATGAATAACTCACTGGTAATTAAAGGCTTTAAATTGACATAAGAAGAATTATAAGAATAAGCAATAGGATATGGCAAACATTAAGAAGAAGTACTCCGACAATGCACTGGCAATAGCCTACTAAGATTGTGCTCGTGGGCCACTAATCTCTGAAGTAGCTAAGCGTGCCACACATGAAATCAATAGTGCTTAAACAATAATATACATAAGGAGAAGCTTCAATACTATGCTGTATCTGCTGGTCGAGCAAAGTCTAGCTGGGATATCTAAGGTTAAGAGACAATGGCTGAGCAAGCGGCTCGTAGCCTAGCGAGGTCCTTAAGACTGTGCGGCCAAATTACGGTAATTGACGGGATGCTCTCTTGAGAGATCCAGATCACTAGTATCTGGTTCTCTCCTGGCGATCCTCTCAAAGTCAAGCAAATGAGATAGCACAGTGTTGGGTGGCACAGGCAAAAGCCCTCACTCGCAACACAGTGCTAAACTCCCACGGTACACAGTCAGAAAGACCACCTAGGCGTTCCACGTCTCCGTTGCAATTGTACTGGTTCAACCGCAACCTAGTACTCATAGGAAATCACAACTCAGAAACCCTATCCCAGTCTAGCATTGCCTAAACCAGCAGAAAACAGGAACATGAATAATCGCACACAGGGAAATGCATATACGAGTGCAACAAACATCAATCAATCCTATTCTAGTTAACCCTTCCAAAAATAGGCTATCTAACAGGCACTTATCTCGTGAGAACTCAAGCGATAATACTTTGGCTGACTAAATCTGCACCAAAGGGGTCATGGAGGTTAAACAGGGGCGAGAAGAGAAGAAGATAGGCTGTTCAGAGAGTAGAGAAAGTTCACATCAGTCGGAAGAATATGGATAGTTGCAAGGGATATGAGAAGTCGCTTTGCCTGATGAGTTCTGAAGAATTGTGGCGAGGACCTCTCCTTTTTATACTCGGCCCTCTAGCGGCATATCGCAAACTACTTAAGGACCGCCCACTGGCAATCATGACGTCATATTCTCTCTCAATCTGGGATCGACAAAGAACTTCCCACGCGCTGAAAGGGAGGAAGGGAGGAGGGAGGAGGGAATTAGGCCTATCTGCCCGCGTGGCGCACTCACTGGTCCCCGTTACGTAATATCTCTCTCTCTCTCCTCTCATCATTACATATAAGTCCCACACACAATACTTATAACTAATGATATAAAATAGAACTCGTTGACTCAGATGAAAACAAAATACATATTTATAATACTTATAGTACAACGGCTCACATAAACTAAGTTAGGAAACTCTACACAGACTACAGCCAAAGTTCCTGCCCTGACGATCCTAGCGAGAGTGGGGCCTGACTGGGCGTTCTGTACAGCATGCTCATACTCGACATGCGTCACACTCACATGAAGTGCATCTCTAAGAAGACCAACAGTGAAGAACGGGAATTCCTTTGCAATAAGTGTGCCTTGCATTCATTACCGAATATTAATGTAAATGATCCAAGTATTAACAACTCAGAATCCAGCCAGGACACATTCAAAATCAAAGATGAATACAGAGTGTTCACCAACAAAGGGCTCCATCTTATCCACATTAACGCCAGATCAATGTACCATAAATTGTCAGAAATAAACTTGTTAGCTAATAAGGCCAAAGCTTCAATAATTGCAATCACAGAAACCTGGCTGGATTAAAGTATAAACGATGGTGAAATAAACATTCAAGGTTTCAATATGGTTAGGAATGATTGCAATAGGCATGGGGGAGGAGTATGTCTGTATGTAAAAAACAACCTCACACACACAACTAGGACCGACCTCCATGTAGAAAATCACGAAGCTCTGTGGATCGACCTACACCTGCCGAGGACAAGACCCATCACAATTGAAATTTGAACGAACTTTGTCATCGCTAGACCCTCAGAATGAATCCATCATACTAGGGGATTTTAACCTGTGTTACAAACAACGAAATGATAGGCTTGTACGAGAATATAGGCATATACTGACAATGCACAATCACAAACAACTCATCACAACCCCCACACGTATCTCTGAGAACACTGCCACAATAATAGACCACATAAACTGTAACAGAGAGGACAATATATCCCAATCAGGGGTTATACAGACTGGGATAAGTGATCACTTCGTCACATATTGCACACGGAAAACCACAAAAATTACCCTAGAGAATCACAAGATTATCAAAACAAGGTCACTCAGAAACTACAATAAGGAAACATTTCTGGACATTTTATGGAATACAGACTGGTCTCCAGTGTTTGGAAGTACAAACGTTAATGACGCATGGGTTGGCTTCAGAACCATCATCACAAACATCCTAGATGAAATAGCTCCTCTGAAAGACATACGAATTACAGCAAGGTCAGACCCATGGATCAACAATGACATACTACACCATCTGGAACACAGAGACAATCTGTTAAAAAGGCTAGCGAAACATAGACAGGATCAAGGTCTGAAACATGAGTTCAACAGGGCCAGGAATAAACTAAGTAGGAAAATGAAATCAGCGAAAAATAATTATTTTCACAATAAGGCAGAGGAATATCAGAATAACCCAAAGAAACTATGGAGGCACCTAAAAACAACAGGCTACAGCAACAAGACAAGGGATTCGTCTAACACTAATATTGCTCTCACCATTAATGATCAGGTTTGCCACGATAAACGACAAATTTCAACCTACTTCAACTCCTTCTTCACTTCCATAGCAAACACACTTGCACAAAACCTACCTCAACCTCTCAATAAATACACAACAACAACGGTCACCTTTCGTAATTTCTACAGAGATAAAGACATACACCCGAACACATTTAGATTGCAAAATGTTACACCAAAATACACTTTTGACGAGCTATCTAACCTAAATGTACATAAGAGCACAGGACCAGACAAAATTCCTGCCAAATTTCTACGAGATGGAGCCATTGGTATAGCAGGCCCTCTAACCCACATCATCAACTTGTCAATTAACACCAACACTGTACCTGCTGAACTGAAGGAAGCTATTGTAACCCCTCTATTCAAGAAAGGAAATAAACTAGAAGTTGGCAACTACAGACCAGTTAGCATATTATGTATTGTATCTAAAATCCTTGAAAGAGCGGTATACACCCAAATTGAACACTACCTCAAACAAAATGATCTATTCTATAAGTTTCAATCAGGTTTCAGATGCATGTACTCGACAGACTCCTTTCTCATCCACTTAACGGATCACATTCGTAAAGAAATGTCTAAAGGTAACTACACCGGTATGGTTCTTCTTGATCTACAAAAAGCGTTTGACACAGTAGACCATGATATCCTATGTAATAAACTACAAGCAATGGGCATTGGGTCTGTGAACTGGTTTAAATTTTATCTTAGTGGTAGAACCCAAAGGGTCAAAATTGATGATAATATATCTGATCCTATGCCAATTAACTGTGGGGTCCCGCAGGGAAGCATCCTTGGTCCCTTACTCTTTCTCTGTTATGTGAACGACATGGAACTGAGCGTCTCATGTAAATTATTACTGTATGCAGACAACAGCGTGCTTCTGGTTTCAGGAAAAGACCCAATAAGTATTGCCGCTTCACTTTCCAAAGAACTAGCGTCATGTAGTGAATGGCTAGTGGACAATAGACTATCTCTTCACCTGGGCAAGACGGAAGCCATCTTATGTGGAACAAAACGCAAACTGAAAGACATTGTGGGCTTCTCGGTCAACTGTAATGATATTCCTATAACAACAGTGTCACAAGTTAAATATCTCGGACTGAAACTGGACGCGAGTTTGTCAGGTGAAACAATTTTGGAATCTATCCTGAGTAAGTGTAGAGCACGTATAAAATACCTGTATAGACAGGTGGGATGCTTGCCCGCGGCGACCAAAAAGACCCTCTGCCAAGCGCTTGTTCAATGTCATTTTGACTATTCTGTGTCATCCTGGTACTCTGCATCATCTAAATCAGCACAGCACAAACTTCAGGTCACTCAAAATAAAATGGTTAGGTTCATGCTGAACCTAGGACCCAGATCACATGTTGGCCAGGAACAACTTCAGTCACTAGGTATGCTCAATGTCTCTGACAGGGCCAAACAAATCAGGCTAACTAATGCCTTCAAAATTTTCTATGACAGAGCTCCAGAGTATCTAAAGAATGATTTTGTTAAAGCAAATGAGAGGAGTGGACATAATACAAGAAACAGGATGTTTAATTTTAAGGTCCCGAGAATCCAAGGACAGGGTAAGCAAACATTCTTCTTCACTGCCATCAAAGACTGGAACGACCTACCCCAGTCAGTCCGTGAAAAGAGAACACTGTATTCCTTCAGACGTAGCCTGAAGGAACACCTGAACCGGACAGCTGCGAGAAGGGAGCACCAAGCTTATGTCTACTACTAAATACGACATAAGAGATAGAAAAACCAAACTGAAATGATTACTGATTATGGATTACTGATATTTACTATAGGATGTAAGGTATCTTAAAATAACCCCCTAGAAATACTTTCTCTAAAGTATCTATTTCTTTATCCTCCCCATTTCCCCAGCTAACCTAATCCCACAAGGACCCCAATGGAAATACGCCTAACGGCCTTATTGGGCTATCCTTAGCTGGAATTATGCAAGGCTGGTACATGTCATATTTATAACATACTATGTGGTACCAACTCTGTAAATTGCTAACTGAATAAATATTATTATTATTATTATTATTATTATTATTTTTATTATTATTATGTAAAATATATCGTTAATGTTTCATGCAAATACAGGAACGTTTGCTAAGTGCATGCAAGCATAACGTACTTAATTGTCAAAATTACTGTCAATTGTATACATTTTGCGAAGATTGATATACAAAAATACAATTTATAAATAATAAACACATAATTTATACATCAGTAATAATAAACACATAATGTATACATCAGTAATTAAATAATACATAATTGGCTCATTTGAATTAAAAATATCTAGGAGTAATTTATATTTTTTTCACCAACCAACTTTACTTATAAACTCAATTAGTGAAATCAACATTAATTCCGCGCATTACGCAACAAGAACCAGGCATTAGTCAGTAGTAAAGTACAGCTAATCGTAATTATTGAAAGACATACTGTGTACTGTATGTTGTCAATATGAACAATATAAACATGGGTGTATTTTGATATTATTGAACTTATATAGAAATTACTCATCAAGTGGGTATAATTTCACGTCCTTAACCCCTTCTGTACCGGAGACGTGTTTGTAATTGTCTTCTAGTTATATTTGGACGATTGTTTATAGCTTAAGAAGGATGTGTGGCAATAAAAATGACTAAGTGAGATATTGAAGCCTGTTAATTGCTGGAGGCCCTTTTTAAACTGAATAATATAGTCTAATACTAGCAAGAATAAAGTTAAAAAGACATCACCGGTACAGAAGGGGTTAATTAGCTTGTATATTACAATGTTTGAATATTGCAAGCGGTATTGGAATGTTGACGAATAAGTATAGCTGCAGTAAATGATATGTCGTTTGTCCTTTTAGTTAATAGTCTACAACATTTATGATTCTTTACTAAATATGCCTTAGATGTGTATTATCTTTGCTGTAACAAGGCTAGGTATTTTATCCCTTTAGCCTTTTGTAACTAAAGAAGGACTTGAAAAATTAAGCTGCTATTTCTACTATTTGGGAAGAGTCAAACATTAAGGTCAAATTGGATTTCAGGTCACGTATGTGTTTTTATAATTTTTGTTTTATTTCATTAGTTCTTGTATTGGTAAGTGTGTTTTAAAGTGCGTTTGCTTCTGGAAATGCATTTTTACCATTATTGATCAATGTTAAAATACGGCCCCCACTAGTGGGGAGGGCTATGAAGATCAGGGAAAATGTGGGGTTAAATGGAAAAAAAGACAAATGTAGTTATTTCGAGCCTAAAGTTGGCTCGGATTTGGGACTTTTTTAGACCCACAAAACCCAAATTATTAAAAATCCGAGCCAAGTTTTGACCAAACTTGCCTCGGATTTTAAAGTTTTCCAGACCCATAAAACCCCACTTTTGCAAAATCCGAGCCAAGTTTTGACCAAACTTGGCTCGGATTTTAAAGTTTTCCAGACCCATAAAACCCCACTTTTGCAAAATCCTAGCCAAGTTTTGACCAAACTTGGCTCGGATTTTAAAGTTTTCCAGACCCATATAGGATAAGGCTCGTTTGAAGAAATTCGAGCCAATTTTGACGAAAGTTGGCTCGCATTTCACGGATTTCATAGTGTGGAGTGGGTAACTGTAGGCTAATAGCCTATGTTATTAAAGTAGAATAAACTTTGAGAAGACATTAGCCTAACCTAACAACCATACCTAACCTATCCTAGTATTATGGGTGGGGGCTGCCGCCCTCACACCCCCGCTGATAGGGTAATACTGCTAACGGGTGCAAATTAATTTTGACCTATTATTTTGCACTATTAAAACATGCCCCCTAAAAGCATATTTTGTCATTACCCTAACCTAACAACCTAACCTAACCGGGGGGCTGCCGCCCCCAGACCCCCGCAGGGTTAGCATTGATATAGAATATGACAAAAAACAAAAAATACGGTAGAAAAACTGAAAAAATAGTAGTTCTCAGGTGAGCCAAGATGGGCGGCATTTTTCATTCCACCCTTATTTAACTTGTATTTACCCTTTACCCCCCCCCCCCCTTCCCTTCCCCACTGACTGTAATAGTGGTCATATAATGCATTTCAGACGGTAATGACATACATAATTCATACCTTATTCAGTAGTTCCTGACGATAGATCCGATGGGTTCAATACAAGGTCAAGGTCGTTATCGTCCTCATCATCGGTTTCGCCTTCCTGATGAGGAATGGGTGGACCGGCAGGGCTTCTGATGGTGTCTGATTCGTAGGTTGGTTCACTTAGGCCTAATGGTGGGTAGAGTTTGGCCGCCTCGATGAGAAAATGATGCAGTTCTTGTTCTGGGTGGTCTTTAAGGAAGATATACCGTCCGAGATACTGCGAAAGATACTTGGTTCGAATGCCAGGCCTCCTAATATACTGCTTATCATCTAACCACAGGCGTTCAACGGTTTGAGTATGGACGGTTTTATCCAGTGGGTCCACGAAGTTGAGGCTGTGGTTCACACTCCAGTGTTGGAACCCTTCGGTGTCCAAAGAATTATAGGCTCGCCAGCAATCACTGTAGATAATTGAACCCACCAGAATATATTTATGAATAATAGGAATCAAAGTGTCCTTGTTGCGGGGTAAAGCGATATAATCGTCGTCAGTGAGTGGAACTATAAAACGTTTCAATCCCTTCAAAAAGCCAGACCTGTTTAACGAGTCTTCCAATGTTGAACTTTCGTCTAACGATGACACTTTCATCGATCTCAACCTTTATTCCAGTACCACCAATTGGGGACTGGTTATAAAACCAGTTCTGTGACACCTCACTGCAAAATGACCTCCAATCAACGCTGGTTTTGCTCGAAATATGCAAGTTCTTGAGAGTGCGGTGATGATTCCATTCCTTCTCCAGCCAGTCATTGACAAAGCATAAAACTTGCCAGGGAAGTAGATGGGTTCCGCTTAGAAATGATCCTTTGTAGTGGGAGACAAAGTAGTTACAGTAGTTTCGCTTCTTAGACTTAAATACTTTGCGGGACCGGGTACAGTACCATTGGTACTTCGGGTGTTTGTCCTTTGAGTTTTCGTCGATCACAATACGGAAAAAACATTCGTTATTACAATGTATACACTTTGCCGATGTTGGTAACACTCCATGCTCAGCGAAAACTTTCAAGGAAGCTTGATTGTCTTTATAACACTGCTTCACTATGTCGTATTGTGTACCGTCGCACCCGCCGCACTTGGAGGTCATCACTGAACTGGCCGGCTTGGCGAGGCGAGTGTTTTTCCTGGTGCTTCCGGTCACGCCTTCACGGCCCTGGTTGGCTCTCATCTATCACGTGATCATGATTTACTATTTGATTGGATGATTGAAATGAAATTGAGTGAGAAAGGCCGTGAGATGGCTCCACTTTCGACTGACAGGTAGGGGGTGTGAGCTCTGTCAGTGTAAACACGAAGAGCCAATGGCGGCGGGGCGGACTATTATTACGATCATGTAACGTACCTATTATAAGACTTCAGCAGTAATAACAACATATATTGCAGTGAGTAATATTCTATGACAAAGCTATAGTATACATTTAGAACATTATATCCCATACGTGACAAGAAATCCAGTTTGTCCAACATTAAATACAGGTAGGTTTGGATATTTACAGGCTTTTTGTTCCAACCCTCCCTGAGTTTCTGGAGACTAGGTCACAATTTTTAGATTCGTCATAATGACTAGAATATATCGATGGTTCGCCCATATGGAAAGTATGGGAACCGAGAGAATGACTAAGACAGTGTACGACAATGAAGTGGAAGGACAAAGAGGGAGATGAAAAGCGAGACAGAAGTGGAAGGATGGAGTTAAGAAGTATATGCATGAAAGCGGTGTTGGATGGGAAGAGGGGCATCAACAAACTGGGCATAGAGGTGCATGTGGGCGATTCATTCATGGCCACCCTTCAGGGGATCACGGCGTCCGGCCATAGCTAGATATAGAAACTACTAACAAAATAAGTTAAATAATAACAAAGACGGTTCACCAGAAAGGTCCATCAAGCCAAAAGTGGTACCTAGGCACTACGAACCTAGTCATTTGGTAGACGTGGCTGGCAAATGGTCTGGATAATGGCTATGGCAAATGATGCAAATACATCCCCAGTAAAGGATGAGGCTTAATCGGCTACAGCCAAGGGCCTCCTCCATTTAAGTGTATATATACATCCTGGAGTGAGGTGGTAATGGTTGGCGTTGTACATGGTCACCCTCACACAAATATGGACACACACCCACATATATACTGTATATATATACAGTATAATTATACTCTCTCTCTCTATATATATATATATATATATATATATATATATTGTGACGCCCAGTGCGTGGCAACGCAACCTGATTGTACTCCTTGGTACTCCACTGTACCACCACGGTACCGCGTTGTACCGTGCTGGCTGCTTATATTGAGTGTGACAACGTATAACTATGTTCTTTGTATCTTTGCAAAGGTCTCGTCATTTGCTAACCAGTGGTGGGTTTTGTTTTAAGCCATGTCGAGACCTTCCATTTAATATGTAGTATCGATAGAGAAGTTGATAGATAAGACAGTGGGAATTCAGAGAGAGAGAGTGAGTTAGACTTCAGAGCGAGAGGGTAGCGGTGCGCCACGCTGCCGGGGGGGTGGTTGCCAGACGTATGGACCGGTTGGCAGCCCTGCGCTTATAGCTGGGTGCGACAGGGTTGGTAGTACATTGCCGCCTGCCTATGCTGCCTGGGCTGCCCATGTTGTCGTACAGCACATTGCCTGGAGGCTCGCTGTGTGCTCTATGACCAGGTTGCCTAGAACCTTTGAGATTCTAACATCCCTTGCCCTCTCTCCCAATTTCTCACGGTTGCACTCTTTCTCTCTGACGACATTACTCTCATTTCATTCTTCTCTCTATTTAAATGCATACCCTTCCCTTGAGGTCCTAAAGGAGTTTCAGCACTCACCTCTCGTATTACTCTTAGGACAAGCATATATTTACATGTATTAGATTTAAGGGGTTAATGTGAACAGCGATCTTCTTGATGAGGATAGTTGGTGAACGTTCTACATGTTCACGAGTTATATGCCCAGCTCATCATCCAATTTGTGACTAGACTAGTGCCATGTGTAAGAGCCCGACCATACCCAGGAGTTGTCTGTAGATGGGCGAGGACTTAGCCTTGATTTGCCTACCGAGCCAGGAGCGAGTGTAGTACCAGAGACTACAGCTCGCTCGTAGTGCCGGTATAGTAGAGTAACGTAATTTATCTGTCCTTGTGTTCTCTGCAGTCTTTTCCTGGGTTCTCGCTTTCGGTGCTGGGACTCGTTGTTCCTGTGACTTGGCCTGCTAGCTAGAACACATGGGGATGATGAGTGGGTTATATCTTTATTTTACTATGCATTGCAGCTCTCTTTAAGTTTATGTATGTAACACTTTACAATACACATTACTCACACACAAGACAACACTATTAATACTTTCATGTATCAATTAACTGCACTGTCGTTTTGCTGCTGTGTCCGGAGTTCTGTTGCGTAGGGCGCATACAGACTCAGAGGGGAGACAGAGTGAGAGAAGCGAAGTAGCCAATGCGGTAGTAGGCTACCGGTGCAGTACTGTTGCCTGCAACCTTTTAGTTATTCCAAGTATAGATTCATTATTACAATAAGTGACTACTATTTATGTTCCTTCCATGTGTATTATTAGGTATCTACTGGATCATGAACATCTTGTATGCTACATGCTAGTGCATGTTAGTAGGGGACAGTTATTCTAGTGCACGCGCTTTCAAGTAGGCGTGTACATTTGTCATTTAGCATTTCACTGTCATACCTTTAGCCTGCTTCTATTCTACATTATTAGAGGCTTAATATTAACGTAGTTTCTTGAGTATTGCATTTCTTTAGTAATAACGTAACCTATAAATGTCTGAGGGAGTTTAGCCTCATAGCCTACCCCTGTTGTACACTTTCGCCGAGTTAAGGTACCTCGTTACCATAGACGATAACTCTGTAGGGCGTTGGTGCTTTTGTTGTCTGGAGCATATAGTATTTGGGACTGGAATCGAGCGTGTCGTTGTCACATAAGCCATTTCTGTCCTACGATCAAGAATCCCGAATATGTATTGCCGATCCAGCCGTAACAAAATGGCGACCTTGCACAAGATTCAGTAGTATCCTATCACATTTTTTTTTGGAGAACTATTCTATGCTACCTAGTAGAGCTGGCTAGAATTTTCTTGCATATTGGAGGAATTTTTATTGTGTCATTATTGTATTGGTGGACTTGCAGATTGTTTCATTGGGGGTGTCTAGAGTAGAGTCATTCAAGCATCTTTAACATTTTGTGAGTCGAGACTGCAATTAGTAATAAGCACTTCTTTTTTTTTATGAACAGCAATTGTATAACCAGCACTATGTCTAATGACTCATCATTTACGGGGGAGGATAACACGGTACAGCCTAGTAACCAGCAAGTACAACAGATGTTTAGGGAGGGGAGTGTTATAAGTGGAGAGAGGGATGCCCGGGCATTTTTGCAGACACCTTTGACCGAACAGCGCCTGCAGGCTATTGATTGTTACGGTCTTCGCTGTTTAGCCACGGTTTTGGGGCGGGACTGTCCTGACAGTTGGCCCAAGAAGAATTTGGTGGCATGTTTGTTGGGTGATGGCGATGGGGCGGTGGGTGGAGTGGGGTCTTGGGGGGTTCCCTCCAAGCCTCCATTCCACTCTACCCCTGAGCTGGGCCCTCAGCCAGCGAGTCTTAGCACGATGCAGCAGGAGGGTTCTCAAGGGCAAGCTGGCTTACCCGTAAACACGTCTCGGTGTGGATCCCCCATTTTGTGCTCTCCCCCCCCCAGGCCTGTCTCCTGAGATGTTATTTCAGCTAGAACTAGCTAAGTTTAAGCTGCAGGAGACTCAGATACAACAGGCTAGTATAGAACGCATAGAGGTTGCTAGAATCCAAGCCAATCAGGATGCAACCAGGTACCAGGCTGAAATGGATGTCGAGAAGTCTAGAGTAGAGACCACGGGGCGTCATCTCGGTGGTGGGCACCGGGTTACAGACTCACTTTCGCATTTAATTAAGTTAGTACCCGCATTTGATGAGACAGCAGTGACTGAGTTTTTTGCTCGTTTCGAAAAGAAGTGTCGTGAGTATGACTGGCCGGAGGTTAAATGGGCAGCATTAGTTTCATCACGTCTAGTGGGTAAGGGGTTGAAAGCCTACGATGCACTGTCACTGGACGAGAGTGTAGTGTATGGACTGGTGAAGGAGGCTGTGCTCCGGGCCTACGAACTGCAACCCGAAACTTATAGATTGAAGTTCCGTGGCGTGAATAAGAAGAGCGAAGTCAGTTTTATGGAGCACGCACGGGACTTAACAGATGCAGGTAATAACTGGTTTCGGTCCGAGCACGCAGAGTCGGCTGAGGAAATTAAGCAACTTTTCTATCTGGAACAGTTTTACAAATGCACTGGAACCGATCTAACGCTGAACATTAAGGAAAAATGTCCCAAGACAGTAGAGGAGGCTGCCAAGATGGCAGACCTCAGATTATCATTGATTCGTGGTTGCGGTGCCGCTCAGAGGGCTGAGTCAGGGCAGAAGGGGCGCTATACCCCACCCACCAGAGTTTTCGATAATAACAAATCCTATGACACACATAACCACACTAAATGCATTGCACCTAATAACACCTACAAACACAAGCCTCTCCCGTTTACTAAAGGTCAGGCCCCTTCTTCGCCCGCACAAGGGAAGAAGCCCATTGGGGATGTGAAATGTTACAAATGTCAGAAGCTAGGCCATTATTCACGTGAGTGCCCTAGTAACACTCCCGCTAAGCCGGTGTCATTGGTTCACAGTATCGGTGTGTCTCTGAAGGCTGCAGCAACTGCCCGGGGTAGGTTGTCAGCAGCTGAGGCACACGCGGTAAAGAAGCGTACGGAAGGCTCGACACCTGTCCGGGACACTTTCTGTAGCCATCGGGGGCACGGGTTTGTGAGCTGGGGGAGTGAACTACGGAGGGTTGACTTGCTGAGGGATACGGGGGCTTCGCAAACTTTGTTGAGGAACTTCACAGGGAAACCGATAAATGCGGCCAGAGTTGTTGTGGTGCAGGGTATAAATGCTACGAGGTCATACCCACTTGTGAGGTTGGAGTTGAGAGTGGGAGAGGTGTGCAGGGAGCTGGATGTAGGGATCGTTGAGTGTTTGCCAGTTGAGGGCGTCGACCTTCTTCTCGGCAACGACTTTGCGGTGCCCACTTCCGGGACTCCACCCTTAGTCGTTGCCGAGAGGGCGGCCGACGTGGATGGTGAGAATCGGGAATGGGTTGGGAGGTGCCAACAGGATGAGATGGCCTGTGTGGTAACCCGATCTCGCTCTGCGGCTCCTGCACAGCCTAGCACTCAACCTCGGGGACAGTGGAGGAAGGATCAGGAGAAGGTTGCTAAGGGCAGGAAAAGGGACATTGATTCTGCTGCACTTCTCGGTGATTCGGTACTTGGACCTATAATAAACACGGGAGTTGACTCTGGCCCAGATATGGTGTGTAACAAGGCAGAGTTGGGTAAGACTTCGCGTGAGGCAAGAGCTGTAGCGAGAGCCACTAAGGCAGTAGAGCCTACTAGCCGGGGTAATGTCTTATTAAAAAACCATCTTGATGCATTGACGCCCAGGGACATTAGTGAGCAGCAGCTGCAAGACGCTAGCCTAGCTCGTTATAGCAATGGTGCCATAGAGTTGGAGGAAGATGGGGATGCGAAGCCGGGAGATTTCTTTAGGCTCAACAGGATATTGTACCGCAGATTTCTAGACCCCAAATCGAAGTGGGAGGGCGGTGCGAGGGTAGTAGACCAGGTGGTTGTTCCAAATAAGTATAGAGAGTCCTTATTGTGTCTGGCGCATGATGTGCCGGTGGCGGGTCATTTGGGGGTAACAAAAACATTGGCGGCATTGGGCAGGTTTTTCTGGTGGCCTGGGGTCAAGGCTGATGTCTGTGCATGGGTGGCTGGGTGTGCGACCTGCCAGACAACGGGGAAGCCTAACCAGACCATCCCGAAGGCACCTTTGTTTCCCATACCTGTCACCGGGCCTCCGTTCAGCAAAGTTGTAGTAGATTTGGTTGGCCCTTTCCCACCTACTAGTAGTGGCAATAAATTCCTGTTGACAATCATGGATGTGGCTACGAGATACCCGGACGCATACCCCATGAGAAACGGCTCGGCAAAGGCAGTTGTTAAAAACTTATTATTGTTCTGTTCCCGTTATGGATTTCCACGTGAGGTGCAGTCAGACCAGGGGAGCAATTTTACATCCAAGTTGTTCAAGCAAACCCTTCAGTTGCACGGTATATGTTCTGTAGTGTCGTCAGCCTACCATCCCGAGAGTCAGGGAGTCTTGGAGCGGTGGCACTCGACCCTGAAGAGTATGCTACGCTGTTACTGTGCAGAACATGACACTGATTGGGATTTGGGTCTGCCGTATGTTCTGTTCGCTGCACGTGAAGTCCCAGGAGAGAGCCTGGGGTTCAGTCCAAATCAACTAGTCTTTGGCCATAATGTGAGAGGACCTTTAAGTATGGTGAAAGAGATCTGGGAGGGCGAAGAGAAGCCGGGGTCTGTACTTAAATATATCCTTGAGAGCCGGGAGAGACTTATAGGTTGCATGGCAGCGGCAGGTAATAACTTGGTTAATGCACAGGCGGTCATGAAGCACCAGTATGACGCCAAGGTGAAGCTTCGGGAGTTTTCGGTGGGTCAGGAGGTAATGTTGCTTTTACCTTTGCCTGGACACCCCCTTTCTGCCAAGTTTATTGGGCCGTATGTGGTGGCTAAGAAACTGTCCGACCTTGATTATCTCGTTGCAACACCTGACCGTAGGAAAAAACATCAGTTATGTCATGTTAACCTCATGAAAGAGTATGTGAGACGCCCCTCAGAGCCTCTCACTGTCCCTGTGCTGGCCTGCAGCGGCCAGGGTGGAGAAGGAGGTGGGGACAGTCATGCTGCTGAGGAGGATAGCTGGGACTGTGTCATTTCCGCGGAACAGTGGGCGGGGAATACTGAACAAGAGGCTAGGCAAGCTGTAAGTCACCTGCCTGAGCACCAGGGTGCTGCTGTCCTAGGCCTGTTCAGGTCATACCCCTCTGTTTTCGCCGAACACCCAGGTCTCACTACTCAGGTAACGCACGACGTGGACGTCGGTGATAATGTGCCCTTCAAGTCAGTGCCCTACCGTGTGCCCCCGGTAAAGTTGCCAGCTTTACGGGAGGAGTTAAAGTACATGGTTGAGAGAGGGATGATCACTGAAGGTTATGTGAAGTGGACATCACCCGTCACGTTGCAGCCAAAACCTGACGGCAAGGTGCGGTTCTGCATAGATTTTCGTAGGCTAAATGGCTTGACCACTACCAACCCTTACCCTTTGCCTCGAGTTGACGACAGCGTGGACAAGATAGGGAATGCAAAGTACCTTACTAAAATTGATCTTGTAAAAGGCTACTGGCAAGTACCCCTGTCGGACCGAGCTAAGCAAGTTTGTGGTTTTGTGGTAGATGGCAAGACCTACCAATGTAACGTAATGCCTTATGGGCTTAAGAACGCACCTGCCACGTTTCAGAACCTGATGAACGATATTTGTGACGAAATCCCTAACTGCACGGTCTACCTTGATGACGTGATAGTGTATGATGACAATTTTGAAAATCACCTAAGGCACTTAGAGACCCTGTTTGGGAAGTTGCACGATGCTGGGCTGGTGGTGAACCTGAGGAAGTGCGAGTTTGTAAAGGCTACTGTGCAGTATCTTGGCTTCGTGGTCAGGTTAGGCCGGGTGTGCCCCCCCCTGAGCAAGATACAGGCTATCAATATGTTTCCCAGGCCCACCACTAAGCGCCAGGTCATGCGGTTCCTAGGTATGATAGGCTATTATAGGCGCTTCATCCGGGGATACTCTACTGTCTTAGCACCGTTAACTGATCTACTGTCGAAGTCAGTGAAGTTCTGTTGGGCTGCGGAGTGTCAGAGGGCTTTCGACCTAGTCAAGCACCTGCTGTGTACACATCCGATTTTGAGAGCCCCAGACTTCTCCAGGAGTTTTCAGCTGGCGACTGATGCCAGCGGTGTGGGTGCCGGGGCAGTGTTACTGCAGACTGATTCCGAGGGCTTGGAACACCCAGTGAGCTTCTTTTCTCGCAAGTTTAATTCGGCACAAAGGAATTACTCGACTATAGAGAAGGAGCTTCTTGCTATCGTCTTGTCGCTCAAACATTTCGAAGTTTATGTTCCAGCCTACGGCCCGGTAGTGACGATTTATACGGACCATCATCCCTTGAAATTCCTAAATCAGTTTCACAATCGGAATATGCGGTTGACCAGGTGGTCCCTAATGCTCCAAGAGTATAATCTCAACATTCAGCATATTGCCGGGAGTGAGAACGTGATAGCAGATTGTCTATCAAGGGTTGATGATCCAGGATAGTCGGGCACGGTGTGTGGGTTGAGCAGGAGTAAAATTAGGCTATCATAACGCCGTCCAAAAAGATTATAAAACAATAAAATAAACGAGATTTTTTTTTTTTAGTTTTGTAAGTCTTTATTGTTGTAGCATGATGCATGCGATATTGTGTTTTGTGTATAATTCACACTTCAGTTGTTGTGCACCTTTTGCAATTAGTGGCAGCTAAGGGTAGCAGGTCGGTTGGTTGCCTGTCAGATTTTGATAATGCTTCTAAGGTCGATTATCTAAAATCTTGGGGGGGCTGTGACGCCCAGTGCGTGGCAACGCAACCTGATTGTACTCCTTGGTACTCCACTGTACCACCACGGTACCGCGTTGTACCGTGCTGGCTGCTTATATTGAGTGTGACAACGTATAACTATGTTCTTTGTATCTTTGCAAAGGTCTCGTCATTTGCTAACCAGTGGTGGGTTTTGTTTTAAGCCATGTCGAGACCTTCCATTTAATATGTAGTATCGATAGAGAAGTTGATAGATAAGAAGATAAGACAGTGGGAATTCAGAGAGAGAGAGTGAGTTAGACTTCAGAGCGAGAGGGTAGCGGTGCGCCACGCTGCCGGGGGGGTGGTTGCCAGACGTATGGACCGGTTGGCAGCCCTGCGCTTATAGCTGGGTGCGACAGGGTTGGTAGTACATTGCCGCCTGCCTATGCTGCCTGGGCTGCCCATGTTGTCGTACAGCACATTGCCTGGAGGCTCGCTGTGTGCTCTATGACCAGGTTGCCTAGAACCTTTGAGATTCTAACATCCCTTGCCCTCTCTCCCAATTTCTCACGGTTGCACTCTTTCTCTCTGACGACATTACTCTCATTTCATTCTTCTCTCTATTTAAATGCATACCCTTCCCTTGAGGTCCTAAAGGAGTTTCAGCACTCACCTCTCGTATTACTCTTAGGACAAGCATATATTTACATGTATTAGATTTAAGGGGTTAATGTGAACAGCGATCTTCTTGATGAGGATAGTTGGTGAACGTTCTACATGTTCACGAGTTATATGCCCAGCTCATCATCCAATTTGTGACTAGACTAGTGCCATGTGTAAGAGCCCGACCATGCCCAGGAGTTGTCTGTAGAGGGGCGAGGACTTAGCCTTGATTTGCCTACCGAGCCAGGAGCGAGTGTAGTACCAGAGACTACAGCTCGCTCGTAGTGCCGGTATAGTAGAGTAACGTAATTTATCTGTCCTTGTGTTCTCTGCAGTCTTTTCCTGGGTTCTCGCTTTCGGTGCTGGGACTCGTTGTTCCTGTGACTTGGCCTGCTAGCTAGAACACATGGGGATGATGAGTGGGTTATATCTTTATTTTACTATGCATTGCAGCTCTCTTTAAGTTTATGTATGTAACACTTTACAATACACATTACTCACAGACAAGACAACACTATTAATACTTTCATGTATCAATTAACTGCACTGTCGTTTTGCTGCTGTGTCCGGAGTTCTGTTGCGTAGGGCGCATACAGACTCAGAGGGGAGACAGAGTGAGAGAAGCGAAGTAGCCTATGCGGTAGTAGGCTACCGGCGCAGTACTGTTGCCTGCAACCTTTTAGTTATTCCAAGTATAGATTCATTATTACAATAAGTGACTACTATTTATGTTCCTTCCATGTGTATTATTAGGTATCTACTGGATCATGAACATCTTGTATGCTACATGCTAGTGCATGTTAGTAGGGGACAGTTATTCTAGTGCACGCGCTTTCAAGTAGGCGTGTACATTTGTCATTTAGCATTTCACTGTCATACCTTTAGCCTGCTTCTATTCTACATTATTAGAGGCTTAATATTAACGTAGTTTCTTGAGTATTGCATTTCTTTAGTAATAACGTAACCTATAAATGTCTGAGGGAGTTTAGCCTCATAGCCTACCCCTGTTGTACACTTTCGCCGAGTTAAGGTACCTCGTTACCATAGACGATAACTCTGTAGGGCGTTGGTGCTTTTGTTGTCTGGAGCATATAGTATTTGGGACTGGAATCGAGCGTGTCGTTGTCACATAAGCCATTTCTGTCCTACGATCAAGAATCCCGAATATGTATTGCCGATCCAGCCGTAACAATATATACAGTATATATATATATATATATATATATATATATATATATATATATATATATATATATATTGGGGCAGAGAGAACCTTGTTGCCTTTAATGCTTCCAAAACCCAATTTCTTCATCTTACTACCCGTCCGAAACTCCCAGAGGACTATCCTTTACACATCAACAGTACAAAAATCAATTCTTCATCTTCTCTCAATATTCTCGGTGTCTCTTTTTCTTCTGCTCTCACTTGGAAGGACCATATTACCAGTCTTGCTAAGTCAGCCTCCCAGAAGCTGGGTGTGCTGCACCGCCTTAATGGGTTCTTTACCCCTACACAGCTTCTTGCTCTGTACAGGGGCACAGTGCATCCTTGTATTGAGTATTGTTCACATGTGTGGGGAGGATCCTCTCACACTGCACTCCTAGACAAAGCAGAAAGGAAAGTCTTCCGAAACATTAACTCCCATCCACTCACCAACTCTCTGCAATCTCTCTCTTCGCCCCTATTCTGTGCAACTCTCCAACCCAAGAGTTAAATGTTATTCTCAGTCTTTCTTCTATTCAACTGCTGAGCTCTGGAACTCTCTCTCAGAATCAGCCTTTCCCTCTTCCTATGACTAAACTTGCTACAAATTCCGTGTGTCCAGGCATTTTGGCTCTAACGTCCCTTGATTCTGGCCCCGTCACTCTTTCAACTCTGGGGGATGCACTCGATACAGGCAGTTCTGCCTTTTGTCTCCTTCACTCACATAGACAAAAATTACAGTACTGTATAATATTAACATAAATATATATATATATATATATATATATATATATATATATATATATATATATATATATATAATATTATATATATATATATATATATGTATATATATACAGTATATAATATTGTATATATATATATATATATATATATATACACATATATATATATATATATATATATATATATATATACTGTATATAGTATATATACACATATATATATATATATATATATATATATATATATATATATATATGTGTGTGTGTTTTTCTATATTTCAACCGTTCTACATTGAACGGTGAAGCCCGTGAGATCTCGTTCAAGTCTAGTGGGTGAGACATTTGAAACTATTCCGATGGAGAGGAATATATCGTGGTCCTTCCCTAACCAAGCTCCTCATCTATCACCCTGTGTTAGCTTACACGTAGCTTTAACCATTGCATCTGCGTATCTACTATGACGGAAACTCGACACCTCAAGGTTGCTAAAGGTCACATGTGACCTTGAAAAATAAGCATTGGACTGTACCTATTATGGGTTTCAGAGGCCGTGTGGCATAGTTTTTTTTCTGGAATAACTTATTAACAAACAATTGGATCAGTATGATATTTTGTCACAGATTGTTTCACACCGTCCACTAATTTTCGGTAATATTGTGCATTACCAAAAGTGGAGAATTAAGCCACTTGTCCCTGTGTCATGAGGTTAAATTCGCACCTGAATGACTAGGAAACAGACAAGGCTACCGTGGCGTACCTGTGAAAACCACCAAACCATTAATGCTCCTCTATCAAACATGGTAGTTATCACCCACCACCCAACCCAACTATCGCCTTTACATCCAAATTATATGTCACTATCATATATAAATATACAAAAATTATGTATTTTTGTATATTTTTATTTGATGGTGACAGAAAACATAACTTGAATGTAAAGGCGATAGAAGGGTTGGATGGTGGGTGATAACTACCGTGTTTAATGGAGGAGCAATAATGGTTTGGTGGTTTTAACAGGTACGCCACGGTAGCCTTGTCCGTTTCCTAGTCATATATATATATACTGTATATAAATATGTATATACTGTATATATATATATATATATATATATATATATATATATATATATATATACCGGTATATATTATATTTTTTTATATTTTTAGGGTCGCCTCTAAAAACTGAACACTTAAACATTCAAACCCCAATTTCCATGCTAATGAAAGCTTTTTTGCTACGGAATTACAATATAGCGTGACTCCGAAATCCAACATCCTCCTTTAACTTTCAAAATAGTATATATATATATATATATATATATATATATATATATATATATATATAAGGAAGATAAACACCATTGAAAGGAACCACATCTTGATATATTGCTAAAGTTTCGATACTATCCTTATACCATCATCAGAGCCTAATATGGAACAGAACACTTTATCTTAAGTACAATACATGCAGGTTTACTTATCTAAATTAGTTTAAAATAAATGTTTACGATATACAAATTGTATGTGACGATGCTAAATTGTCAAATTAATGTTAAATAAAGACGTGAATTGAGAACATTATTATAGCAATTAAATGACAATGATACCTCGTAGTATATGGGATCGTAAAGTTAAATATTTAATAATTAATCATGTCAACGAGACTAATGTAATTACGGTAATAACATGACCGTATTGAATCAATGTAAAATAGAAGAGTAAGGGTATAATGAATCTAGACAGTGTAGTATCAAAGTATCAGTAATTTATACAAGGTTGCAGAATTATTAGACACAACATATCAAGATCAAAATTGTATGGATCCTAAATGAAGAAGAAGGGAGGGGAATACATTTACATTTGATTGAGAATTAACAGATAAAATTAACATTAAAGTAGAATAAGTAAACCACAGATCACACACCTTAGCACCTAAAAACACAACAGAGTACCGATCTCGGGCCTATGGAGGTGAATAGAGACTCCATTATAGCCAGATCCTGCTCCCACGGACTCCATTATAGCCAGATCCTGCTCCCACGGACTCCATTATAGCCAGATCCTGCTCCCACGGACTCCATTATAGCCAGATCCTGCTCCCACGGACTCCATTATAGCCAGATCCTGCTCCCACGGACTCCATTATAGCCAGATCCTGCTCCCACGGACTCCATTATAGCCAGATCCTGCTCCCACGGACTCCATTATAGCCAGATCCTGCTCCCACGGACTCCATTATAGCCAGATCCTGCTCCCACGGACTCCATTATAGCCAGATCCTGCTCCCACGGACTCCATTATAGCCAGATCCTGCTCCCACGGACTCCAAGAAAGAACTGAAAACATTGCGGCCGAAAATGGGTGATCATTGTTCAACGAATGCTCTCTAATGGCAGACAAAGGTGGTTTAGTGATTCGTGAACCTGTACGAGCTGAGCAACCAAGGTGTTCCGCAATCCGACTCTTTAGGCGTCTCTTTGTTTTCCCAAAGTACGAAGTCTTACAGGTATCACACGTGAATTGATATATAAGAGACGACTGAGTATCTAATGGAATTTGGTCTTTAACTTCATAGAATTTCCGAATTGTATTGTAATTTTTGTTTTAAATACACCTACAGATACTTGGGAAAAAAATTGTTTATATTCCCATAAATGTAGGCTTTCTGAAGGTTGAAGTTTCAAATGTATCATTATCTCGTTGATTTTTAATGTCCAAAAATGAGAGTGAATTGTGTTATTCTATTTCGTAAGTGAATTTGATATTTGAAAAGTAGGACAGTGGTCGGGGGCCGGGGGAACGCTGGAGGGACCTTGGTGACCTTGGTCTCTGGGTCTTCTCCTGGGTGACCTAGATGTGTGTGATTTGTGTTTTGTCTTTGTGTGTTCGTTGTTTTATGATGTGTTTTCCCTGGTCTTGCTCTGTCTTGAGTGCCCCCTCCCACAAAAAAACAGGGAAAAAAAAAGAGGGGAAACGAACAAAAAAAAAAATAGGAAAAGTGGGGATTGGGCCTGAGTAAATAGATAGATAGATAGATAGGACAGTAAAAGAGCCAGACAGAAACGGCTAAGGTTGGATAGAGGATGCCAAACCTCACTCTGGATAGGACCAGCCCCCACCCAAATACTTCACGATTGACAAGACTAATTACGCAAGAGGAAATGCCAGTAAAATTGTCGGAAACCGATTCAAGTCAAATCAAGACCATACGTTGTGTGTCACCGCATCATGGAATACGATACCACGTGCCGTAATACATTGTGAGACTCTAACGACTTTTAAGGTATGCTTAGATACATTTATACAAACTAACCTTCACCTAATTAATGTTTATAATAGTTGAGTAAGTCCAAGTTAAACAAGTCCTGCACATACCGGTACTGTACTTATGCTTCTTTATCTTTAGCATATAATGTTTATAATAGTTGAGTAAGTCCAAGTTAAACAAGTCCTGCACATACCGGTACTCTACTTATGCTTCTTTATCTTTAGCATATAATGTTTATAATAGTTGAGTAAGTCCAAGTTAAACAAGTCCTGCACATACCGGTACTGTACTTATGCTTCTTTATCTTTAGCATATAATGTTTATAATAGTTGAGTAAGTCCAAGTTAAACAAGTCCTGCACATACCGGTACTGTACTTATGCTTCTTTATCTTTAGCATATAATGTTTATAATAGTTGAGTAAGTCCAAGTTAAACAAGTCCTGCACATACCGGTACTGTACTTATGCTTCTTTATCTTTAGCATATAATGTTTATAATAGTTGAGTAAGTCCAAGTTAAACAAGTCCTGCACATACCGGTACTCTACTTATGCTTCTTTATCTTTAGCATATAATCAAGCAGCCTCATCTTTCTATTTAACATTCCATCATAGTGTTGATGCCATTAGCTATTTATGTGATTGGTATTTTAGTGTGTGGCTAATATATATAGTAGAACGACAAACATTAATTCATGACAATGTTGCTACGCTTCAAGTAATACACCATTCGAGCAGGGCAATACTCAGGGGAGGCCTCATAGCCATATGGTAAGGAGTTGCAGGAACTCCTGTTTCATTTGCCTGGCTTCCCTCTCTGTTGCTGTTTGTGTCTCACCTACACGAAGATAAGCTAACTAGCTCTCACACATACCTCTTCCTCATATCCATTTCACTACACTTAACAAGCACAACACACTTCCTTCCAATAATGTACATCTACAAAAAAAGGACGTAATTTTGCCTTCTCACTCTTTCAACTTTGGGGGAGACACTTGTTACAGGCAGTTTTGACTTCTGTATGTTTCATACACATAACCAACGAAAAAAGAAAACAAAATTACGTAAGATAGTCCTGTCGCCATTTAATTGGTAGACATTATTCCTAACCTGACTCAAATCTTCTAATAATTGCCAGAATATAATGAACGGGATGTCACCGGTACAGAAAGGTTTAAACACAAGTCCCGCACATACCGGTACTGTACAGTCGGCCAAATAAGTGATGTCGGGGTACCCAGTATATATCGATCAATAATTGTTATCAGCACTATCTAAGCATTACTTCATCGATCCGAGTGAGATATACAAACATGTCACCGTTACAGAGAGGTTTAAGAATACGTGTGTTTGGCTCTTTTGGGTGTGGGTATAAACATGAGGGAGAAGGGGGTCAATAAAAAGCGAGTACCACCCCCTTAAGAATGCGTGAGTTGGGCTCTTTTGGGTATGGGTATCCTTGGCGGGCTGGGCGGATAAATTGTTTCCAGATAGGGAGATTTAGGGGGTAACTTCTATAACCCTGGCTGGGATTTAGGGGGTAACTTCTATAACCCTGGCTGGGATTTAGGGGGTAACTTCTATAACCCTGGCTGGGATTTAGGGGGTAACTTCTATAACCCTGGCTGGGATTTAGGGGGTAACTTCTATAACCCTGGCTGGGATTTAGGGGGTAACTTCTATAACCCTGGCTGGGATTTAGGGGGTAACTTCTATAACCCTGGCTGGGATTTAGGGGGTAACTTCTATAACCCTGGCTGGGATTTAGGGGGTAACTTCTATAACCCTGGCTGGGATTTAGGGGGTAACTTCTATAACCCTGGCTGGGATTTAGGGGGTAACTTCTATAACCCTGGCTGGGATTGGATGGCCTCAGCTACGGTGTTCACTTGTCGCTTCCAATACTTCACCCATGTCCTTTTTTTGTTGGTGTTTGTCCCACTCTCTGTTTACAAGGAGTTCTGGAAAAGGGGCTCTGGTCTTGACGCTACTCTTGACTTATAGTGTGCTGACTTAAGGGGGGTTACCTGCTTTTTGTCTCTCGTTTTCTCTCTTTGTCTGGCTTGTATCCATTCAGCCCCATTCAGCCTACTGTTTTAAGACGTTTATTCCCATCCAGGTGTCGATTTCTTCCGGTTCTTCCGGTTTTCTCCATACAATGCTGGCTCGCTATCGCTCGCCAGCATTATATGGAGAAAACCGGCTTCGCCAGAGAAATGTTTCTATCGAAAAATGTACAAATTTAGCCTGCTGTCAATTTTTTTTTTTTAAATATGCTGGCGAGCGGTAAAAAATCGACACCTGAATAGGGATAAACGTCTTACAACAGTAGGCTGAATGGGGCCGAATGGATACAACCCAGAGAGAGAGGGAGAGAGAAAAATAAACCGAGGTGGGCCCCTTAATAATCCAAAAGGGTTGATAGTCTCTGAAGTCCTATTGTTGCTAACTAACTCTGTTCACGAGGAAGCTCTTGACTGTCAGTGTTCTGCCTTAATAATCCAGAAGGGTTGATAGCCTCTGAAGTCCTATTGTTGCTAACTAACTCTGTTCACGAGGAAGCTCTTGACTGTCAGTGTTCTGCCTTAATAATCCAGAAGGGTTGATAGCCTCTGAAGTCCTATTGTTGCTAACTAACTCTGTTCACGAGGAAGATGGGGATGGGGGTGTGTGGTTTCCATATGCAACCAAGATTGGGTGGGGTTAGAGAGTTTGGACATGCAATAGTCAATTCATCTTAACTTAAACTACTTCATCAGTACATAATACATACCATTGGAGATGTGACTTTTGGGTACTGCATGTAGAAAAGAAAACCTAGGCTATACGTATACAAATTAACAATATCTGTACCGGCGACGTCATTTTAGATTTATTCTAGACTAGCAGGGGTACCCGGCGTTGCCCGGGTTTAAATTCTACCATAATCACCATCACTACTACCACCACTACTACTACCATAATCACCATCATCAATCACTACTACCACAATCATCACAATACTACTACTACCATAATCACTGGCCTCGATCTCCCTGTGCCTCATTAAACGGCGACCTCGATTTCGGCCGCTAAATTACATCCGATTTTGGATCTGACCTCATCCGTACCCCCATTTTGGGGGGCTGCGAACAACTTTCGTTCCATACACCTTTTTGATCAGAAGCGTCCTTCTGCCCCAAACAGCCATATTTTTAAATTTTGTTCATGTTGTATTCAATTTCGGCCTCGAAACGACCTCCGATCGTGGCCTCGCCCCCTCTATGACCTGACCCAGGTCAATTGACACCCACATGCAAAGTTTTAGCTCCCCAGGTCTAAAACTGCGGCCGCCTATTAAGAACACACACACAGACAATCGAAAATATTATATAGATATATTTAGACGAGTTTGTGTAGTTTAAGAGGGATCTGTGGTAATAAAAAGGGTTAATTGAGATAGTACGAAGCCTATTCATTGCTGGAGGCCCATTTAAAACTGAATAATATCGTCTAATAGTAGCCAGAATATAATATAAAGGACGTCGCCGGTACAGAAGGGGTTAACCAAATCTGTAAAAATATAAAGAGTTGGAGAGTACGTATAGGCTCGGTCAGAAAAGAGTAGTCCCTTAACCGAGGCGTAGTCACATCTACAAAACTACTAAAGTTGGAGTACTGCCACATATCCTACACATGGTCGGTCATATTTCCTACACAAAAACTGAGTACCCAGCATATCTACTTCACCAAACGGTGCATCCTACAGTTATACTGTCATATCTCCTACAATGATCTGATACATGATCAGTGCTCATCAATGCGATCACGTATCATTATGCAGGAAAAAATACACAACCTAACCAAACCTAGCCTAACCTAACCTAGATTGTCTAGGATATATGCTGTATCTCTGTAGTAAGTGTAGGAAATGTGACAGAATAGATTTTTGTGTGTTGGAGATATGCTGTATCTCTGTAGGAAGTATGTCACTACTCTAAAAACTGCTAAAGTTGTAGGAAATGTGCAGTGTAGGAAATGTGGCGTAGGAAATGTGGCGTAGGAAATGTGGCGTAGGAAATGTGGCGTAGGAAATGTGGCGTAGGAAATGTGGCGTAGGAAATGTGGCGCACCCACTCCTTAACCCATACTGTACCGGATGATGTCCTATTCATTATATACTGGTAACTTTTAAATTAGGCATTAAGTTTCGGAAGAACTTCTAACCATTGAAAGGCTACAAACTATCTCAATTAATTATTGTAGCTACCATCGATCCTTCCAAAGCTGATTGAAATAGTCTAATAGTTGCCAGAATATTATGAAAAGGGCGTCGCCGGTAGAGAGTGGGATGACCGGCTATCTGAAAAGTGATGATCGGTTATTTACCTGCCAATTAATAGTGTTTACCTTGGTCTCCGGCGCAGGTCTATGTCAATGTTTGGGGGGGTTTTGTTTGGCTCGTAGGATTATTTTCTGAAGAGCGGTAGGGTTTATTACTTGGTCTGTTTATTTAGATATATATTTATGTTTTAGTTTCCTAGCTAGACCTCCTTCAAACTAAACAAATAAAACACCACCTAAACACCCCTTCGATATCTATCTATCTATATATCTACTCAGTCCCAATCCCCCTTTTCCGATTTTGTTTTTGTTTTGGGGGGCGGGGGGGGGGGGGGGGGACTCAATACAGAGGCAGAATAGGGACAACACAAAACACAACAGAAAACAATGAACACACAAACATAAAATACAAATTCACACACATCTACAGTAGGTCAAAATTTGTATATTTGTTGGTAGAAAAAATGTCCCGGTTTCTCTTAAATTACAGGCGCACTATCGGTCGCAAGAAACAAATGACACCAAATGGCACGAAATGTCTTTATATTGATAGAGAAATGGGATGATAGGTCTTAAAATCGACAAACTAATGGGACGAACATTTTTGTTTCCATGTGAGTGAGGGAGACAAAAGGCATAACTGCCTGTAGCGAGTGCCTCCCCCAGAGTTGAAAGAGTGACAGTGCCAAAATCAAGGGACGTTCGAGCCAAAATGCCTTAAAATCTCAAAAAACTACTGGGGAAAAACCTGAGGGAGAAGGGAGTCCCGAATAACGACATATACCTCCTCTTAATCCATCTCTGTACCGCTACTCGTAAAGCTGACATAGTGTAGGCCTCCTCGTTAGTGTTAACAGTTAGTGTCACTCTGGTATCTGGCTGTGAGTTATTCAATTGTTGTGTCTCCTATACTCTAACACCGGCACTATTAACCCTTCTGTACTGGTGATGTCTTTTCTCATTTTATGCTTGCTATGTTTAGACGATTTTGTGCAGTTTATGAAGTATTTTGGCTTGACCATTTCTTGATTTTGGCCCTGTCACTGTTTTATCTCTGGGGGAGGCACTCGTCACAGACAGTTTTGCCTTTTGTCTCCCTCATCCACATAGACAAAACAAATCGGTGGTAGTGATAATGGTTATGTGCGATAGTTTGAAGGCAGTTAATTGCTGGAGGTCCTTATTTAACTGAATAGAATTGTCTAATAATAGCCAGAATAAAACAAGAAAGACGATGCCGGTACATAAAGGGTTAACATTCCATGAGCATATAAAGGTATACTGTATATATGCAACCATTGCATATATTGATAATGATTTACTTTTCTATTTTTATAATAGATAGATTTATTACTATAGTTAATTCATTGTAAGTAGGCCAGAAATCGTGACTTCTAACCTCTGTAACTAAAAAAACGACTCGATCAAATGGGCTGTAAATCTCAACACCTATTCCCTGGCTGACTCTTCCCAAATTATATAAATATTAGCTGGATTAATCTAGTCGTTTTTGAGGTATAGAGGTTAGTGGTCAATATTTGTTTACCTAATTATAATGGATAGACTATACCAATATACCTTGATAAGGGTATAATATAATATTATATCATCGTATCATGCTTCATAATTGTATTGTGTTTTCCATTGTTTCCATCTGTTTCAGAATTGTTCACTCCTTCTGTACCGGCGACGTCTTTATAATTTGATTCTAGTTGTGTTTAGACGATTTTTAGCAGTTTAAGAAGGATCTGTGGTAGCTAAAGGGGTTCAGTGAGATAGTTCGAAGCCTATTACTTGCTGGAGGCCGTTTTGAAACTGAATAAAACCGCCTAATAGTAGCATGAATAAAGTTAACCCCTTCTCTACCGGCGACGTCATTTTACCTTTAATCTGGCTACTATTAGACGATTTTATTCAGCTTCAGAAGGGCCTCCAGCAATTAATAGGCTTCGAACTATCTCCCTTAACCATTTTCACTACGACAGATACTTCTTAAAGTAGACAAAATCCTCTAAATATAGCTAACATAATATAAATAATACGCCGTCGGTACAGAAGGTGTAAAAAGGACGTCGCCGGTACAGAAGGGTTAATTCAACACCATACCAACTATAACTGCCTACTTACAAAGGAGACAATAGGGGGGATATCATGTTAAGGGGAGATGGATCGCTTTTCTAGACCCCCTTCTCCCTCATACTTAGCCCCATTAGTTAATGTACAAATTAATCTCGAAGGGGGATCTAATGAATGTTTTTTTAAAGTTTGATGGAGGTCTAGGGAGGAAATTAAACAAATAATAAATATATATATGACAAAATCGGCCACAAAATAAACTCTTCCCCCTTAAACAGGAATTATGATGATTACGCGATCACAGACACAGAATAACACAATCACATGAACACACATATATATATACAGCACAAAACAAAAATTATGATGCATATACGATCATAGACAGGCATAAATTATATACACATTTCTTAAGAATGTTCAAGTATGAAACGAAATACACATATCAAATGTGACAAGAACACAATAAATTTGACCCAAACGATAGTATATGAAAGAACATCTGTTTTCACGCGACCCTATAGATTATCCCGCCCGTTGCCCGAGACAATTTTTCGTCTATGGTATCATAAATCTTCTTCCCCCTCTGCCTTGGAAGTATCTCACCATTCTTCTATTATAGACCTCTCCTCTTGTCTGGGGCGCATATGGTAGAGCAAGAAGCTGTGCGGGGGTGAAGAACCCACTGAGACGATTGAGCACACCTAACTTTTGGGAAGCTATTTTAGCAAGAGTGGTAATATGATCTCTCCAAGAAAGGTCGGATGAAAAAGATACACCTAGAGTATTGTGGGAAGATGAAGGTGTGCTGTACCTAGTGTCATTGCATTACCACAAAGCCCACCGAAACGCCTAATAAATACCCTCATTGTTCCCTGAGTAAATAGCACTGTATGAATATTCCCATATTCAAAATATGTTATAGGGGGGCAATGCCTAGTGAGTTTATTGCTCAATAGGTGGCATTACGAGAGTGAGGGTCCGAGTCTAGGAGCCGAGATAGTGAAGCACGAGAGCGAGGCAGCTTCAAAGATGGAGCTGCTTCGAGACATGAGTGGGCAACTAAGCCCCATGCATCCTGCGAAGGCAAGATGGCAGGGGCTGGTTACAGCTAAAAGTGCTTCACATGTCTCACCCCCTTGTGACGTCTACCAGCATTGGCAGAATCGCCTCTCGTTAGCCACTAGCGCTCGCCAGGGACATCGAAATAGGCTACAGTTATCAGAGAATGTTGTTCTTTCTTTCCTAGTAATCGCATTGTCACAGACAGTCCAGTGGTGGTCTTTGTTTTCATCTGTGACAACAGGAAGTATTTTATATCATTGGTAGAATATAAGATGCATTGTGTAAAGTTAAGGAGAAAGAGCGATGTAGGCAGCGTGGTGGTAAAATGTGCGTGTGTAATACTGTGTATGTATGTGCTGCCTCCCTCGCTCGGAGGAGTTTTCCCGCTCGCGCGCGGGCTTTCCCAGGCCCTTGATTGGCTTGCGGATCGTGGCGCGTCCTAAGGACGCCTGCTGTCTTGTGACGTCTCGGCTCGTGATTGGCCGACCATCGCGCCTTTGCGGGCTTCTGTGTAACTAACCTCCTCCATGAGGGTTCCCAGGAGCTGTCCTCGTCAGGACAGGCTTGGCGTGCATGCTTCTAACATCCCCTTGCATACTCTCTCCCGATCACCCCCTTTACCACTGTTTCTCTCACTCGATTCTCTCTTTCCATACTCTAACCTTTATTAACTGCACAACACTCCCCTTGGGTTCTGCGTACGGTTTCCATAGCCGGCCCATTGTATTGAATGCGCCGTCCTCAGAGATATTTACATGTACTTAGAATAGGTTTGAGGGTTCTTAGTTAGTATAGGTTAAGAACTTTGTGTGTCTCCATTATTGATTTAGTGTTTCTGCTCTTTTATTTAATGCTAGACTGGGATAAGGTAACTGTAGTCGTTGTCTCCGATGTGTGTACGGTTTGCATATACCTACACGACTTCGACCGGTCCTATGGTAGCCTGGGTTGTCTTTTCGGTTGCGTCCTTTGCGAGTGCAGCATTGTGTTGACTGAGGGTTTTGGCCTGTTCCAGTTCCACACTTTGCTGCCTCTTTGCTTGTCTTTAGAGGGTCGCCAGGATAGAACCAGATACTTGTGATCTGGATCTATCAAGAGAGCACCCTAGTCAATTAACGTAACTTAAAGGATGCAGTCTTAAGGACATCGCTAGGCTACGAGCCTGTCTTGCTCAACCCCAGTTCCTTACCTAGAGGGTCCCAGCTAGACATTATTAATCGAGTAGACACTTGTTAGTATGTAATATAAGCTCTTTGATATGTGCGCATTATTATTCACAGCATTTATTAGTCTAGGTTGTTGCTGAGCCGCACAATCATAGCAGACTGTTTCGTTGATGAGGAAGTACTTCTTTTTAGTGTCGAGCATTACTGCCGTTGCGCATTTATAGTATTCTCGTGTCAGTTAACATTATATGTCCTATCTTTTAGTGTATTCGATTTACACGTGTGGTGCCCTGTCTCCTGCCTTTATATAATTTAAGATACGAGCATCTTATGAGCATCAGACTTTCTTCAGAAGTTTCCAGGTCTATGCTGTAGGACTATACTTCACTTTCTTTCAGATAGGAGTGAAGAGTTTATTGTTGTTTAGAGTAACTGTATTGAAGCATCCTTTTATTGTATTAAATCTTGCAGTGATTTAATTGATCTTTCCATAGATTCCTTTTTATGCATTTAAACGTATCTTGCATCTTGTTTGTTATCAGACTATACCAGTGTGGGTTAGCCTGAAGTAGAGTACATTGATGCCCAGTTAAGGATACCCCGTTATCGCAGATTAACTCTGGAGGGTATAGGTGTTTTTGTTCGCCGGCATATAAGTTCGAGGGTTTGGATCTAGCGTACCGTTGTTGCATAGTGCCCTATTACTAGTCCAATCATTAAGTGCCCTTGTTTTATTCGTAGTCCAGGTCGTAACAACCTAGACTGGAGCGAGACCTCACAGGCTTCACCGTTCAATGCATAATGGTTGAATGTACAGGCTCTCAGCCTATGCCCGAGAGGGAGCAATTGGAATATAGAAAACAAAAAATAACACTGACAATAGTGGTGTCTCACTTCAGAGCTTCAAATGTTATTTCGTCCATTGGCTTACTACAAGATACTCCTGAGCCTCACTGAATAAACCTTGATTATAATGAACTTGTTTATATATGCTAAGGATATTATGTCACTAATAGTTAGAGATACTGACAAATGTTCGTGAGCTATTGCGATTTTCATTATGCAAATATATCCATTTAGATTAGTATTCAGATCAAATCAGATATATATTAATGAATACATATTAGGCCTATGTATATATTAATATATAGCTTGCTTTATCTGAACATCAATTTAATCGGATATATTTGCATAAAGAAAATAATGAGAGCTCGCCAAAATGTTTCATTAACTGTACAGTTAGCCTAATGCAACGTGTCGCCGCTGTCATTACGTTTTGCTCGCTGTGTGTTATATTAATGTCTGTCAGATGTTGAATAGGGTGTGTAAAGATAGGAACATGGTTGTATATCTCACTCTGCACAATGATTTACGCCTTAAATAGCGCTGATACCAACTGTTGATCGAAATATACTTGGTGCCGCGACATCACTAATTTGGCCGACTGTGTACCATCTGTGTTGACAATATGGAAGCGAGACCAAACCTCGACTGTTGTGTATAATAAACTGAAGGGAACTAAGGTTCTCGGAAAGGGGCTGCACCTGAAAATATACTTGACTTACAGTACAGTGTGCTGGCTTAAGGGAACAG
>JBAKBP010015155.1:0-56415 GCA_037953745.1 Lithodes maja | reverse complement strand
CTCTAATAATAGCCTACATACATACATATCTCAACCCTCTGACCACTATACACCCTTTCTATTAGGAATACAATCCTCTAATAATAGCCTACATACATACATATCTCAACCCTCTGACCTCTATACACCCTTCCTACCTATTATGCATACAATTCTCTAATAATAGCCAACTCACAGAGAAGAAATGCGTAATTTGATCTTGAAAGGGTTAACCCCTTATGTACCAATGACGTCTGTTTGATTTTATTATTGCTATATTTAGACAAGTTTGTGCAGTTTAAGAAGTATCTGAGTCAGTAAAAAGGGTTAAGTAAGATAGTTCTAAACCCGTTAATTATTGGAGGCCCTTTTAAAACTGAATAAAATCATCTAATAGTTGCCAGAATATAATGAAAAGTACATCACCGGTATAAAAGGGGTTAAGATATATTACACGATAATTAATAAGATAAACAAGAAACCGTCCCATATAAGGACAAGATGAAGGTCTCATAATGACACTCAAAATTTAAATAAGGGGACAGTGGCTGTTTTCCTTAGTCTATTAAATTAATTTATTCATCTATTTGCTAGTTTCCTCTCTAGACCGCCATCAAGCTTAGAAAAACACCCCCTATATCCCCCTTCAAGACAAATGTATACATTTTTTCGGTAGAAAAATGTTTTGGCCGAAGGCCAGTTCCCCTTCAAATTACAGGCTCGCTATCGATCGCCAGGAAAAAAATCGACACGTAAATGGCACGAAAGGTTTTAAAATTGACAACGAAATGGGGCGAAAGATGTTAAAATCACCAAACTAATGGGCCGAACGTCTTACAATCTCAAACCCAATGGGGCTAAACAGGAGGGAGAAGGGGGGTCACAAAATAAACAGGCCATCTCACCTTAATCTAGTCTCAAGCTTTCCCTGGAGGTTCCGATACAAAGGCAAGTTGGCCTAATGTGAACTCAAAGAGAACAACGACTCCGTAAGAAGAGATTAAAAGAAAACAAAAGAAGAATAGGAGGAGGAGGAAGGAGAAAAAGAAGCAGAAGAAACTGAAAACAGGAAGAAGACGAAGAAAAAGCAAAAGAAGAAGAAGAAGACGGGTAGTTTTGGCGAATATACAACAAATCACAATTATAAAGACTAACCATTTACCTTCACCTATAATTAATTTACGCTACTAATAACACACAATAAAGCCACTCCAACAGCTTCCCCTCTTTCCAACACCCCTTCTCCCCTCTCAACACTCTACGGAAAGTAGATACGAGGTGCCATTTCAAAGGCTTATTCCTCAATACCTTCACCTAACCTGACAACAACAAATATAAGAGTACAAAGGAAATCTAGCAACAACAGACTAGTGACCCCTCTAGGCTGCTTGTCCTCCAAAACACTGAGAATCAAGTGTCCAAACAGTGGCTTAGAGTGGGTAAAGGGAAAATTGGAAAGGGAACTACTGCCCTGGAACTTATTTCCATGGCAGGAAAAACAATAACCTCAACACATCTCAAGGGACTGGAGTTCTCGAAAAGGGGCTCCAGTCCTAACGCTATTTTTGACTTACAGTGTGCTGGCTTAATAATACAAAAGGGTTAATAGCATTTGAAGTCCTATTTTAACTAACTAACCTCAACATCACCTAAACAAAATAATAGACTAGGGTTCTCAAAAAGGGGCTCCAGTGATGATAATTTACTTGACTTGCAATGTGCTGGCTTAGTAATCCAGAAAGGTTGATAGCCTCTGAAGTCTTATTTTAACTAACTAACATAAACAAATATGCTGTAAATTATTTCCTAGCCTAAATTAGTCATGTTGCTTACATAAAACAGCCTATCACACTAAGCTGATCTTTCAAGGAATCTGAGAGGCATACATTCAAACAAAACAATGAGTCCACTCGTTTTAAATATCCATATAAATGAAATGAATATAGGAAAGGTGATATAAGGAATGGATAAGTGAATTAAAAGTTGACGTGTGTGTGTATGCGACGTGGTGAGTGTGTGTGTGTGTGTGTGTGTGTGTGTGTATGTTGAAACATGCGTGTGTGTGTGTGTGTACCTACGCCATCATCTTTAGCAGCCCGTGATTGGTATGTCCAGGGGTTACTAAAACTTTTCCTAAGAGAGAGAGAGAGAGAGGGGGGGGGGGGGATAGGAGACACGATAGACAAATCAAGACAATAGCTTAGGGCATGCAGAAATTAACAATGGTTAGGAATGAGAAAAGGCAAAGATATTATGAGGATAAACTAAACTAAAATATAAGCGACAATAGAATAAGGCATGCAGAATAAGGACGAGCTGAGAGTAAGAATAGGCAAAACTATGCATGAGAGAGAGAGAGAGAGAGAGAGAGAGAGAGAGAGAGAGAGAGAGAGAGAGAGAGAGAGAGAGAGAGAGAGAGAGGAAGTGGAGACACAATAGACAAATGAAGACAATATAGAAGATTCAAGGCATATAGAAAATAACAGATTATGATAATATAAAAGGCACAACATTAATGTAAGAGTTACTCAGTTACACAGATACTCAAACCACACAGACCTTGCGTTCCCTACTAGGTTGTCCGGCCTTAATACATCAAGACAGTTTATAGTGGAAGCATAGGCCAGCAAAGTAGAAGGCTCTCTCCTCACCCTCTGACAAAAAGGCTTTACCGGAAAATAGGATGAAGTGTAACCTTATGGGTCAGGAAATGTCCAAAATGGAAGGGAATTTACACTTACATACCTACCGACTCATCCATATTAATCCAATCTCCATCACAATGATCGTCCAGTCTCTTCTTAAATGTATCAATTGACCACTTGCTGGTTCGTTCTCTAAGGAAGTTGGAGCTGTAGACATCGATATTTAGTAGAATTACCAGCTACAATACGGTCATAATCAATTATATATACAATAATATAATTCAACATACGTTCATCTGTCAGAAACCCTCATTATGATTTTTTTTATTTTTTTATTATCGATGTTTACGGCCTCACCTTCCTTATAGCCTGAAACTAGCAAGTGGTCAATTGAATTACCATCGACCACCTCCCTTGGTATACTATGTCACTCTTTGACCGCACTTAGTATGGGAACAATGTTGTGTCACATCTACAGTAGGCATGCCTTAATTTTATTTTATTTTATTTCATTCCATTAACTCGGGTGAACAGTGCAATTTTATCTACTATGTCGAAACCTTTAAGTTTCTTAACCCCTTTAGTACCATGACGTAATTTTCATCCTACTCTGGTTATCATAAGACGACTTTCTTTAGCTTATACCTCTAGGACTCAAAGGGATATACATGATTTTAATAAATCTTCCGAATAACATACTGTAAATCATTCTTAAACTGCGTAACATTGTCAAACTTTACCCAGAATGAAAGGTAAACAGACGTCATGGTGCTGAAGGGGTTAAAACCATGGAAGTAGAATGAAAGTATACCTTCATGGTTAACACACTTGATAATTTGGCCTGTAACTCTCCTTATTATTATTATTTTTTGTTTAATGAGAACAAATGTAAACAAATTTAATCTTTCATAATAAGGCATTTTTCAGAGAGGGGATTAGCTTAGTTTCTCTACGCTTCACAGCTTCAAGTTTTCAATGTTTTTCTTGGCATCTATATAATATTTTCGATTGTCTGTGTGTGAGTGTGTGTGTGTTCTTAACCCCCCCAGACAGATTATATTAACTTACTGACGAGGAGGCGGCTGACACGGTATTATCCCCACAACTGTCAAAAGATCACTGAGGGACCGTTAGAAGTCAGAGGAACATGGGGTTGCCACCATCCGACAGATTTTGATCTAACATACCTAACTTACTGAGCTCAATATGACGCAAATGGCGTCATAAACTTATTAGAGAGCTATTAAGATAAGTTCATATGACGCTCTAGCATCATATGAGTTTTTTGGCATAAGTTCCATATGACGCGATAGCGTCATATGAGTCGTAGAGTGTTAACTCCTTGCGACATATTATGTCCAGTAAGTCCACGGAGGCGGGAGCCCGGTATCATTGCCACTGCACCACACAACTGTCAAAACCACACTGCTGGCCGTTAGAATTGTCGGAGAAACCTGGGGTTGCCACCAACCGACAGATCTTCATCTAACTTACCGGACTTACTGAGCTCCATATGACGCTAGGGCATCATATAACTTATTCTAGAATTATGAAGATAAGTCCATATGACGCGGTAGCGTCATATGAGTTTTTGGTTCACTCTGTCAAATGACGCGGTAGCGTCATAAGAGTCGGAAAGAGTTAATAGGCGGCCACAGTTTTGGACCTGGGGAGCTGAAACTTTGCATGTGGGTGTCAATTGACCTGGGTCAGGTCATAGAGGGGGCGAGGCCACGATCGGAGATCGTTTCGAGGCCGAAATTGAAAAAAAAATGAAAAAATCAAATGAAAAAATAGCCGTGTGGGGCAGAAGGAGGCCTCCGATCGAAAAGGTGTATACTGTTACGACCGGGCACTCGGGTACACTAGGGCTCTTACACAGGACTCGAGTATGGCTCGCTGCCACAACGGAAACACACGATCCCAACCCCAGAGTACTGCCAGCCGAACAAAAAACGCCACTACCCTCCAGAGTTCTATCTGCTATAACGGGGTATACAAGAACTCGGTACTAGCGTTTCACACAACAGACTAATAACAAGACGGGAGTTATCTAGTCTGGTCAACAATCAAACAAAGAAGAAAGTACTACAACACTAAAGAATAGTGTTGGCCGAAGCCGAAGTAATCCACCCTTGAACTAAGAACTTAAGAAGTCCTCCACCCTCTACTTCGGATCGGCACTATTACGTTACGTTAAACAATAGTCCTCGAGCATCAAGCAAGGAATCTTCTGATAAGTTAGATGCTTCTCGAATACTCGTAAGAAGTAAGTATCGGATTTTGAACAGCAATTTAATGAATAACTCACTGGTAATTAAAGGCTTTAAATTGACATAAGAAGAATTATAAGAATAAGCAATAGGATATGGCAAACATTAAGAAGAAGTACTCCGACAATGCACTGGCAATAGCCTACTAAGATTGTGCTCGTGGGCCACTAATCTCTGAAGTGGCTAAGCGTGCCACACATGAAATCAATAGTGCTTAAACAATAATATACATAAGGAGAAGCTTCAATACTATGCTGTATCTGCTGGTCGAGCAAAGTCTAGCTGGGATATCTAAGGTTAAGAGACAATGGCTGAGCAAGCGGCTCGTAGCCTAGCGAGGTCCTTAAGACTGTGCGGCCAAATTACGGTAATTGACGGGATGCTCTCTTGAGAGATCCAGATCACTAGTATCTGGTTCTCTCCTGGCGATCCTCTCAAAGTCAAGCAAATGAGATAGCACAGTGTTGGGTGGCACAGGCAAAAGCCCTCACTCGCAACACAGTGCTAAACTCCCACGGTACACAATCAAAAAGACCCCCTAGGCTTCCCACGTCTCCGTTGCAATTGTGCTGGTTCAACCAACCTAGCACTCATAGGAAATCACAACTCGAGGAACCCTATCCCAGTCTAGCATTGCCTAAACCAGCAGAAAACAGGAACATGAATAATCGCACACAGGGAAATGCATATACGAGTGCAACAAACATCAATCAATCCTATTCTAGTTAACCCTTCCAAAAATAGGCTATCTAACAGGCACTTATCTCGTGAGAACTCAAGCGATAATACTTTGGCTGACTAAATCTGCACCAAAGGGGTCATTGGTTAAAAAGGGACGAGAAGAGAAGAAAATAGGCTGTTCAGAGAGTAGAGAAAGTTCACATCAGTCGGAAGAATATCGATAGTTGCAAGGGATATGAGAGGTCGCTTTGCCTGATGAGTTCTGATCTAAAAATGGCGAGACCTCCCTTTTTATACTCGGCCCCGTAGCGAGCATAACGGCAATCATGACGTCACATTCTCTCTCTCAATCTGGGATCGACAAAGGATTCCCACGCTCTTGATGAGGGGGGAGGGAGGGGGGAAGGAGGGAGGAGGGAGTGAGGCCTACACACCTCGTGGCGCGCACACTGTCCTCCGTTACATAACTCGCTCTCTCTCATCACATCATTATATATATATAAATCTCCCACACACAATACTTATATATAATGATTTAAAATAGAACTCGTTGACTTAAAAGAAAACAAAATACATAATGATAATACTTATAGTACAACGGTTCACATAAACTGAGTTAGGAAACTCTACACAGACTACAGCCAAAGTTCCTGCCCTGACGATCCTAGCGAGAGTGGGGCCTGACTGGGCGTTCTGTACAGCATGCTCATACTCGACATGCGTCACACCTCCCCCAAGATTTTACTTGCTCAACCCTGAGCTAAAATCTGATATACAGAACCCCATCAAACCCCTCACACCCAGCGACCGCATGGCACTAAAACAACGCTGAGTTTATCACTAAAACACATCTTATAAAAAAAAATTCACATTTCATAACTCCTCCCAACAATAGTAAAAGACATAATATCATGCTCCCAGAGCGAGCTTACAGCAGCTCAGCCGTTTGATAGTTCGTGGACTACTCAAACCTTATAGGCTATGACAAACTTATACAATTATCTTCATCAAAAAGAAAGAGTTTTTATATGATTTTTATATTTTAATATGTTTTTTTCCGGCTGCACTATAAGGGCAGCCTATTTTTCTTCTATACCAAACGCTCAACTCCTGCTTTACGACCCAATACGCTTGGGCTACAACCGCGAGCCAACAAGCACCAAGCGCAAAATACTACTCAAACCAAAGCAGGAGGCTACCCGTGTGTCAATTTACCCAGGATCATATACCCCTGAACGACCACATGCAACCTCGTTGTCACAACCGGCAATATGGCTTATGTCCAGGTTATATACCAATAACCTTAGTGACCACCTGGTCAGCCTCATATTCCGATTGTGAAACTGGTCCAAGATCTCGAGAGGGCAATGATCTGGGTAAACTACACCGACCGGACCATAGGCTGGAACATAGATCTCGAAATGCCCCAGCGCATCATCGTCCTTTTCACTTTCATTCATCAGGCTCTGACACGTTGCTGGTGCATTCTTAAGTCCGTCAGGCACAACATTGCACTGGTAGGTACTCCCGTCCACAACAAAACCACATACCTCTTTAGCGCGCTCGGACAAAGTTACACGCAACGACCACTCACGACATTCCTTATCCCTCAGATCCTTCGTCCACACGTAATCCAGCTCTGCTTGCACCATAGGCTGTCGAGCAGGATTTATACGGCAGGGAATTAAACTGAGCCTTGCACTATCTCCAGCCTGCATGTCGGATTCTACCCCGTACCTCAGGCCTGGAGAAGCAACAAACATGCGAAAGTACTGCCATAGCCTAGTAAATAACTGCCTTACACTGTCTCCACGAACAACATGCCTTGTGCCCTCCCACAACCCAGCCGAGACCGCAGCTTCTAACCTGTAGTCTCCCTCCTTCTCCACCTTCGTCCCTAGAACAGCCAGGTCATGAGAGGGACAATCAGTACCACCCGTGCAGTCACTCCCACAGTTCATTATTGCTAAGGCTTCCCCGCCGATACCGTACATGCGCACCCCCGCATTCCTTGTGACGACATCTGCCTGCGCAGCATCACCGCTTTCAGCGACATGGCCAGATACAGTCGGTCTATGGTAGGGCTGTTGCATTAGACTAGAGCAGCATTGGGAGGCTATGCGACGACCGGGCACTGCGATACCACAGCCGACCTTACCAATCTGCTCAATGTCCTCCTTTTGACCACCACCCTTGGCAGCCATGGGTCGACCCTGACCTGGCAACCATGCCAAGGCCTCGTCGCCCACCTTAAACCACCGAAACAACGAGGCTAACGGTCTTTTAACAGTCACGTGACCTGCCCGTGGAACATCTTGCACCGCCCGAGTTGTGAGACTCAGGGGCTCGGCACGACCAGTGGGGTATGAACCGAGCTGGTGCTGGAGTGCTGCACACTGCTGCTCAGGCAGGTGCTCTAGCGCTTCCACAGCCACCAGACTCGTGTCCCCCGCCCACTGCTTCGCCGAGACATGACAATCCCTACTCTCCTCCACCTGTGCCCTACTGCCCCCCTCTCCTTCTCCACCTTGGCCGCGGCAGACCAACGCAGGGACAGTAGGCTGCTCAGGTGGTTGCCTCACAAACTCCTCCAACAGGTTCACATGACATGCTTCCCCGTCCTCGTGTTTAATCTCGACAGCACCATTACCACACTTCTGAACTTCCGGATCCTCCAACTGCAGTTTACAAATATCTGAGGGAACCAACCTGTCTAGATGCTTCCGAAGCAACCCAAGTCCTTCCCCAATATCAAACTGAGCAACCCTTTCTTCTCTCCGTGTGCAACGTTGCTGCCTCGGAGTCTCTTCCGGCCCTACCTCCTCACTAGCTGTGACAGGTCCTGGGGCCTCTCCAGACTCTAACATAGGTGCCAATACTAAATCACCCAGGAGAGCCGCCGAGTCAAAACTCTTAAAACCAACTCCAGCTTTAGCCTCCTCCTGTTGATCGTTCCTCTGCTGGTCTGAAGACGGAGGACTAGGCTGTGACACTTTAGCTGCCCGAGCTCGGGTGACAACACACGCCATGGGTTGTGTCTGGCACCGCTCGACCCACTCTTGCTCTTCCCTACTCACGTCGGCCGGCCTCTCGGCAACGACTAAGGGTAGAACCTCAGAAGCGGGCATTGCAAAGTCGTTGCCGAGAAGAAGGTCGACGCCCTCCACTGGCAGTTTCTCCACAATCCCGACATCCAATTCACGTGTCACACCATCCACCTCCAACTCCAACCGCACCAGCGGGTATGACCGAGTTGCATTAATACCCTGCACCACTACCACCCGAGCCGCATTTATAGGGTAGCCAGTCAAATTGTTCATCAGAGTCTGGGAAGCACCTGTATCACGCAAGACCTCTACTCCATGCTTGCGCCCCGCCCACATCGCGCAACCCCGTCCTCTATGGTCGCAAAAAACATCCTGAGCAGGGTTCGAGCCTCTCAGGTGTTTCTGCATTGGCTGTGCCTCAGCCTCTGACGAACTGCCCCGGGCAAACTCAGAAGACTTCGGAGACACACCAATGTTGCAGGCCAAAGACACAGCTGCTGTAGGTGGTTTGCTAGGACAGACTCTTGCAAAGTGCCCCTTTTCATGACAAAGATAACACTCCAACTCCCCTCTGGGCTTCCCTTGGTACTGGGAAGGGCCCGGCCCCTTCTTAAATGGGACGGTGTTAGTCTTGTGGTCAGTCTTGGTATCATAGCTCTTGTACTTGTTTGCATAATGTATATCACTAACTCGGGGGGGGTGTCACGCCCCTTGTTACCTGCCTCACTACGCTGGGCAGACCCGCACCCACGAATTAATGATAGCCGGAGGTCAGCCATCTCAGCTGCCTCCTGTAGAGTTTTAGGGTTCTTTTCTTTAATAGTTAAAGTCATATCTGCACCAGTACACTTATAAAACTGCTCGAGCAGAAACAGCTCAGTCAACTGTTCGGCCGTCTCAGCTTTCTCAGAACGTGTCCAGTTAGCAAGTGCATCTTTTAAGTCCCGGGCATGTTCAAGAAAGGTCGCCTCCCTAGTCTTTGTAACACCCCGAAACTTCAATCGATATGTTTCTGGTTGCAACTCGTATGCCCGTAGGACAGCTCTCTTCAATTCTGGGTAGTCAATGCAAGACTCTAAAGGCAGTGCATCATAAGCCTTCAGACCCTTACCCGTAAGTCTTGAGGAGACCAGAGCTGCCCACTTCTCTTCAGGCCAATTATGCTCCCTACACTTCTTCTCAAAACGATTAAAAAATTCTGTGACTTCAGTTTCACTAAATGCCGGCACCAATTTGACTAAGTGAGACAAGGACTGTTCTCTTACTTGGCCCTCCCGGCCCATCCGAATCCCTGTCGACTCTGCACGAGTCTTATCTAAGTCTATTTGAGCACAATATTTCTCTGAGTCGTACCTAAGCTCAGCCTCGTGCCTCCTAGTCTCATTCTCCGCCTCAATCTCATGCCTCCTAGTCTCATTCTCCTGCCTCCTAGACTCATTCTCCTGCCTCCTAGACTCAGCCTCAATCTCCTGCTTCCTAGCCTCATTCTTCGCCTCAATCTCCTGCTTCCTAGCCTCATTCTCCATTTTAGCAAGCTCGAGTTTAAATATCATCTCAGGAGACAGGCCGGAAGAGGGAGCTGCCACTACTGAAGGAGGGGGGGCAAGAACTGGGGAACCACCATACGCACCGCCCGAGGGCACTCCAATCTTCCAATGCTCATCCCTCTGTGGGAGAGTGCTAACCTCCGGCAACTGAGTGGACGGCACTGTGGGAGTCGAGTGAGAGGGGATCTGGGGAGGAACCCCCCCAAACGCCCTCTCCTCCGAAACCCCATGTCGCCCACGCAACACCCAGGAAATCAGCTCCCCCTTGGACATCCCTCCTACATTGGATAGACCCAAAACCTTGGCTATCAGGTGCAAGCCATAAACATTCACCCCAGTCAGCCTCTCCTCCGTCACGTGGTACTGCTTACTCACAAAAAGTCTAGCATCCTCCTCACTAGTTACTAACGGCACCTCCTCACATAGCATCTCTCGCTCCTCGTCAGTACTAGGGCCCGACATACTGAAGTTCACCAAAAAATTCTCGAGACAAAAGTGTTAAACTCCCTTATGCAAGCACTAATTACTAAATTAACTGGAGTCTCTTAAATGCTCTCCTAATTGCCTTACAAAAAAAAAATATTCTTCAATATGTACGCTAAAGTACCAACAAACAAATGTTGTACAACTCTGCAAAAAATTATACTGTTCACAAAATCCTAAGCAAGGTCGCCATTTGTTACGACCGGGCACTCGGGTACACTAGGGCTCTTACACAGGACTCGAGTATGGCTCGCTGCCACAACGGAAACACACGATCCCAACCCCAGAGTACTGCCAGCCGAACAAAAAACGCCACTACCCTCCAGAGTTCTATCTGCTATAACGGGGTATACAAGAACTCGGTACTAGCGTTTCACACAACAGACTAATAACAAGACAGGAGTTATCTAGTCTGGTCAACAATCAAACAAAGAAGAAAGTACTACAACACTAAAGAATAGTGTTGGCCGAAGCCGAAGTAATCCACCCTTGAACTAAGAACTTAAGAAGTCCTCCACCCTCTACTTCGGATCGGCACTATTACGTTACGTTAAACAATAGTCCTCGAGCATCAAGCAAGGAATCTTCTGATAAGTTAGATGCTTCTCGAATACTCGTAAGAAGTAAGTATCGGATTTTGAACAGCAATTTAATGAATAACTCACTGGTAATTAAAGGCTTTAAATTGACATAAGAAGAATTATAAGAATAAGCAATAGGATATGGCAAACATTAAGAAGAAGTACTCCGACAATGCACTGGCAATAGCCTACTAAGATTGTGCTCGTGGGCCACTAATCTCTGAAGTGGCTAAGCGTGCCACACATGAAATCAATAGTGCTTAAACAATAATATACATAAGGAGAAGCTTCAATACTATGCTGTATCTGCTGGTCGAGCAAAGTCTAGCTGGGATATCTAAGGTTAAGAGACAATGGCTGAGCAAGCGGCTCGTAGCCTAGCGACTCCTTAAGACTGTGCGGCCAAATTACGGTAATTGACGGGATGCTCTCTTGAGAGATCCAGATCACTAGTATCTGGTTCTCTCCTGGCGATCCTCTCAAAGTCAAGCAAATGAGATAGCACAGTGTTGGGTGGCACAGGCAAAAGCCCTCACTCGCAACACAGTGCTAAACTCCCACGGTACACAATCAAAAAGACCCCCTAGGCTTCCCACGTCTCCGTTGCAATTGTGCTGGTTCAACCAACCTAGCACTCATAGGAAATCACAACTCGAGGAACCCTATCCCAGTCTAGCATTGCCTAAACCAGCAGAAAACAGGAACATGAATAATCGCACACAGGGAAATGCATATACGAGTGCAACAAACATCAATCAATCCTATTCTAGTTAACCCTTCCAAAAATAGGCTATCTAACAGGCACTTATCTCGTGAGAACTCAAGCGATAATACTTTGGCTGACTAAATCTGCACCAAAGGGGTCATTGGTTAAAAAGGGACGAGAAGAGAAGAAAATAGGCTGTTCAGAGAGTAGAGAAAGTTCACATCAGTCGGAAGAATATCGATAGTTGCAAGGGATATGAGAGGTCGCTTTGCCTGATGAGTTCTGATCTAAAAATGGCGAGACCTCCCTTTTTATACTCGGCCCCGTAGCGAGCATAACGGCAATCATGACGTCACATTCTCTCTCTCAATCTGGGATCGACAAAGGATTCCCACGCTCTTGATGAGGGGGGAGGGAGGGGGGAAGGAGGGAGGAGGGAGTGAGGCCTACACACCTCGTGGCGCGCACACTGTCCTCCGTTACATAACTCGCTCTCTCTCATCACATCATTATATATATATAAATCTCCCACACACAATACTTATATATAATGATTTAAAATAGAACTCGTTGACTTAAAAGAAAACAAAATACATAATGATAATACTTATAGTACAACGGTTCACATAAACTGAGTTAGGAAACTCTACACAGACTACAGCCAAAGTTCCTGCCCTGACGATCCTAGCGAGAGTGGGGCCTGACTGGGCGTTCTGTACAGCATGCTCATACTCGACATGCGTCACAATACTGTAGAACGAAAGTTGTTCGCAGCCTCCCAAAATGGGGATACGGATGAGGTCAGATCCAAAATCGGAGGTCATTTAGCGGCCGAAATCGAGGTCGCCGTTTAATGAGGCACAGGGAGGTCGAGGCCTATGATTATGGTAGTAGTAGTATTGTGATGATTGTGGTAGTAGTGATTGATGATGGTGATATGGTAGTAGTAGTGGTGGTAGTAGTGATGGTGATTATGGTGATTACCCAGGCAACGCCGGGTACCCCTGCAAGTTAAAGATAAACAGATAGATAGATTGATATATATATATATATATATATATATATATATATATAGATACAAAGAACGATAGATAGATAGATATATATATATATATATATATAGATAGAGAAAGAGAGAGAGAGATACCGAGTACAAAGGAGTACAAAGGAAATCAAGCAACAACAGGTCTAGTGACCCCTCTAGGAGTCAGGTCTCCAACAGTGGTTTAGAGTGGGTAAGGGAACAGTGGAAAGGGAACTACTGCCCTGGAACTAATGTCCGTGGCAGGATTAGGAAGTTAGTAGGGGACAGATGGGTTAGTAACATAATACAGTTATAAGTGGTCTTTCGTATATCTGGGAAAAAGAGAGTAACGTCTTTGTAATATATATACGCAATAATCCTTGATGAATTTGAGGGGGGAATAAAATAAAGTTATTCATTTACAAACGCAGTCAGTATGGGGTTTGATGCAAGATATTTGTCTTGGCGAAGTTTAAAAGAATCAACGGTGCTGCAGTCAATAATGTTTCGGGGAAGCCCATTCCACAAATTGACAACTCGATTGAAGAGGAAATTCTTTGATTCGTGTGAGTTAAAAGATTTACCAATAATTTTGCAACCGTTTCTCCGCGTGTAACTAGATTGGTCGATAGTGAGGTACTTACTACAGTTCATATTGTTGATGCCTTTGATGATTTTGAACACTTGAATTAAGTCGCTTATTAATCTGCAGTGGGTAAAAGGAAATAGATTTAATTCTCTAGGACACCCCTCTTATGGTTTGTTCTTTAGGCTAGGTATCATTTTGACAACACTACGTTGAACTCGTTCTAGCTTGTCTATATCATTTTAGTAATAAGGGCACCAGGATTGAAAGCAGTATTCCAGAAGAGGGCGAACTAAGGAATTGTAAAGAGTTAGGATAACTTCTTTGGATTTATGCTCAAATGACCTGCCTATAAAGACAATGATTTTGTTTGCCTTTTTAACAACTTCTGAACATTGCTGACTCGGTTTTAGGTTACTCGATATTGTTACTCCCAGATCGGTTTCTCTGTCTACAATCTTAAGCTGAGTGCCATTCATCAAATAGTTTGCATTCTCATTTCGGTATCCGATATGTAGTACTTTACATTTATCCGCATTGACACTCATTTGCCAAATTTGGGCGCAACATGACAACTTATCTAGATTGTGTTGCATATCGTCAACATGTTCTTTTGAGAGTACGCTATTTGCATTTTTTGTATCGTCAACAAACTTTGAGATTGTACAGGTGAGACCTTCATCTAGGTCGTTGATGTAAATTAGAAAGATAATTGGTCCTAGTGCTGATCCCTGGGGTACCCCGCTACTTACATTGGTCCATTTAGATGCCTTACCGTTTATGACATCTCTTTGCTTTCTGTCGCTGAGCCAATTTTCTATCCATTTCAACACACCATCTTGTATTCCATGCACTTTTAGTTTTAGCAGTAAACGTTTGTGGGGAGCTTTGTCCAAGGCCTTTTGAAAATCAAGGTATATAATGTCTACAGCCTTACTCTCATCATAGAGGTTAAGGATATTGTGGAAGAGGTCAAATAGGTTTGTTAAGCAGGAACGTTTGCTACGAAAGCCGTGTTGAGTATCTTTAACCCCTAAAGAGCAGCCGGGCGCCAATTTGCAGCAAGTTACAAGCAAAAGGGGAGGTGTGGTTGAGTGGTCTTGCCACTGGCCTGGTAATCCAAAGGTCCCGGGTTCAAATCCCGATGTATCAATGGGAAGATATTATTGGGATGGAATTTGTGCTGTACCTAGTATCAGTGCATTACCACAAAGCCCACCGAAACGTCAATAAAATACCCTCATTGTTCCCTGATTAAATAGCACTGTATGAATATTCCCATATTCAAAATATGCTATAGGGGTGCAATGCCTGGTGAGTTATCTGCTCAACAGGTGGCGTTGTGTGTGTGTAAGTGAGAGAGTCCGAGTGTAGAGGGTGAGACAGTGAAGCACGGGAACGAGATGGCTTCAGAGATGGGGTCGTTTCGGGCCATGAGTGAGCACCGTGCCTCATGTGAAGGCAAGATGGCAGGTGCTCGTTGTACTCTACGTGCTTCACATGTCTCACTCCCTAGACTGGAACAAGACCTCACGGGCTTCACTGTTCATTGTAAAGCGGTGAATGTTAAGGCTCTCAGCCTATGCCCGAGAGGAAGTAAGTTGGAATATAGAAAAAAAAAAAAAAAAAAAAAAAAAAAAATATTAAGGCTTTTAAAGGGTTAAAATCAAGTGCAAATGGCCGGGAGCGCAGCGGGCCACACGTCAGACTCCCAGGGCCTACCGCCGCCCACTGACTCACCCTCCCTGTGTTCTCGAGAGGCCGGCAGTGTAGCCAGTTGTAAGCGTAGCTGGAAAAAATATGCCGCTATTCGCTAAACTCCCATGTTGGTGGTACCACTGCCTGAGAACGATGAGTGCTACGTAGCTCATTCTGGTCTCATTTTGAAGCTTTTAGCACCTAGTTTTTTGCTGATTACATTTATTTTCATGCAGATACTTGATTTATCATTCAGGAGGGCCTGAATATGCCCAAAATAGCCCCCCCCCCCCCCCCTGCTTTTGAGGTGTTAAGTATGTTATTTTCCTCTAAGTTATTTAATACGAGTCTGTCTCTTATGAGTGTTTCTATAATTTTACATACAGCTGAGGTTCAGCTAATTGGACGATAGTTACTGGGTAGAGATTTTCTGCCTTTTTTTAATATCGGTGTTAAAGAGAGAGAGAGAGAGAGAGAGAGAGAGAGAGAGAGAGAGAGAGAGAGAGAGAGAGAGAGAGAGAGAGAGAGAGAGAGCAAAGGTAAAGGGGAAGAGGAGGAGACACAATAGACAACTCAAGACAAAAGATTCAAGGCATGCAGAATATATCACTGGTTGAAATAGATTAAAGGACAAAAATGAGAGATTTACATAGATACACTAACCACACAGATCTTACGATCCCAATGAGGTGGCCAGGACTTAATTCTAGTAGAGATAGCTAACCCAAGAGTAAGGGACAGTGGAAGGAAAGGATAGCAAAGAAGAAGGCTCTCTCCCCACCCTCAGGCAATTGCCGTACATGAAGACAGTTGGAAGTGAATAACCTTGCAGATCTTGGAAACCGCTAAGAGAGAGAGAGAGAGAGAGAGAGAGAGAGCAGCGGCAGAGATCAAGAAATATTACAAGTGTTGATGGGATAATCCTCTATTTGCCCCCATATACTGCAGACTCTTGTACAGGCTTAACCCCTTCTGTAGCGGCGACGTCTTTTTAACTTTATTCTAGTTACCATTTATGATTTTATTCAGTTTAAATAGGGCCTCCAGCAACTAACAGGGAAAATAAGACTTCAGAAGCTATCAACCCTATTGGATTATTAAACCAGCACACTGCAAGAAAAGAATCACGAAAGGACTAGAGCCTCTCTGCGAGAACCCCAGTCCCTGTGTGTGTTTATATATATATATATATATATATATATATATATATATATATATATATATATATTATATAATTATTATATTTTATATATATATATATATATATAATTGGCTCCCGCCAACTACCATGGCAGCTCGCCACCACCTGTAGGTGCAGGGGAGGAGGAGGTTGGGGGATGGTGATCTTCTGAGGAGGGTGGAAGAAGCTACAGTTGGGACTCCATCTGGGGGCCCATGTACCTATTGGTCCCCCAATCCATCGCGCCCTTCTGTCAGTGTACACCACCATCTTCGGGAGTCACTACCTTCACCTCCTGGCAACAACATCGCCTGACTCACCATCATCTCCTCACCACCAGGGAGATTTGTCTGACCATCGACGAGGGGATTAAGAACATTATCTCCTTCTTCACCACCATCATCGCCCACCTTCACCAACAACAGCGGCCTCTCCATACCACCACCACGTGGCAGTGCTTCTTAAGATCGAAAAACAAACTAAAACAATAGCTGGGTGGTTAGCCCACCATCTTTCATCTCTCCAACTCTTCATACTCACCACTTTACCTTCAACTTCAACCTCTAATTTCTACACTTGTGAGCCTCACTTCACACATTGATTGATTTGGTTTATATATTATATACATATATACCTGTATATATATATATATATATATATATATATAATATATATTGGATTCGTCTTGGTTCTGCTTTCCTGAATTATATACAAATTTGTCTGTTATTAAAATAGAATTATGATGTTCAAGTTGTGAAGAAGGAGACTTTTGATCGTGAGTGTAGCGTAATTGATCCATGTGAGTTTTTCATAAGCCAAATTAAGGGGGTAGTACTCGCTTTTTATGGACCCCCTACTCCCTCATGTTTAGCATATTAGTTTTGAAGTTTTAAGACGTTTGTTCTGTTGGTTTGGCGATTTTGAGACATTTCGCCTTATATTTGTTCAGTATTAAGACCTTTCGTGCCCTACAGATGTCGATTTATTCCTGGCGAGCGAGAGTGAGCCTCTAATTTTAGAAAGAATCGGCCTTCGGCCTTGACATTTTTCCAAAGAAGTATGTACAAATTTATCTTGAAAGGGAGTCTAGGGGATGTTTTTCCAAGTTTGATGGAGGTCTAGCGAGGAAACTAAACAAATATAGGCCTTTATATTATTATATAAATAAATGTATAGCCCCAAAAAACAAGCACTACCCCTTAAATCTCATTACCTTTGCAAAAAATCTGATTAAAATATGTACTACATTACGGTATGGTTGTCCCTTAAGTTTTTGTATTACCTATGCTTTAACCCTTGTCTATCGGGGCCCGACTTAAGTCCGTATCGAAAAATTTGGACTATGTGGCGGGGCCCGACTTAAGTCTGTGTGCAATTTTGGCGCAATATTGGCTCTGAGAGAGAGACGAGCGACGGGAGGAGCCTGGGTTACCTCATGACCGCTCGCCACGGCCGCCGTGGACCAACTGAGATGTACTCCACTTACATCCACCCTCACTCCCTCGCTACATACGTAATTATATAACAAAATTACCGTATTTTAGAGATTTTGCCCTTCGGTTGCACGATCGTTGCAAGACAACCAGTGATCGTAGAAGGATGGTTCGGGTGTCATTGGAAAGCTCAATTTACGCCCTTTCAGGGATATATAGTTGTATTACAGTCTGGATCTTGTTTATGCATGAAAAAGAGCCCGGAAACAACCCCATTTATGGTAAAAAAAAAACACTGGGCGGCACAGTGAAATATACTCCACCACCTGCTCTTAAGGTGTTAACATTTGTAATTTTCTGTCATATATTATATACTGTATACGGCACACTTCTTATAGTATTTCCTTTCATTGTCTTTGGATTATATGAATTCATGAACTTGACACAGATGCATAACATATATTTCTTCCATCATTTATCTTGTCTTTGGATAATACAAATATTTAATTCATATACTCCGACACAACTAGGTATCTTGGTGTAGGTGATTGAAGTGGCAAATAGCTCGACACGAATTTCAATTAGATATATTGTAAGAAATAGAATTAACATATATGACACCCTTCTTAACATGCTTTCAAAATTATATATATACATAGATACTAAACTGATAAAGTTAATATTAATAAATACCATAGGAACAAAATATATTGAATCAAATCCCATATCAATTTTTGAATCTTGACCAGCGAGTCTTAACCCATTGAGTACCAGGGACGTCCTTTTTCATCATATTCTGGTGACTATTAAACGATTAAATTCAGCTTGGGAAGGACCTCTAGCAATGATAATGCTTCAGACTATCTCAACCAACCCCTTTTACTATCACAGATCCTTCCCAAGTTGCATAATATCGTATAAATATAGCTAGAATATAATAAAACACACGTCGCTGGTACTCAAAGGGTTAAATACCTGAGGTATCTAAAAAGAGATATAAGAAAATAAAGCAACCAAGAATATTACAGAGAGACTTAGCATTAAGAAGATTGGCTCCGGTTTAAACTTAAGGGGCTAGTGGCTGTTTAAACTTAAGGGGCTAGTGGCTGTTTAAACTTAAGGGGCTAGTGGCTGTTTAAACTTAAGGGGCTAGTGGCTGTTTAAACTTAAGGGGCTAGTGGCTGTTTAAACTTAAGGGGCTAGTGGCTGTTTAAACTTAAGGGGCTAGTGGCTGTTTAAACTTAAGGGGCTAGTGGCTGTTTAAACTTAAGGGGCTAGTGGCTGTTTAAACTTAAGGGGCTAGTGGCTGTTTAAACTTAAGGGGCTAGTGGCTGTTTAAACTTAAGGGGCTAGTGGCTGTTTTTTTGGTCTATAATTTATCTACTCATATATTTTATACTTTCCTCGCTAGACCTCCATCAAGCTTAGAAAAACACCCCCTAGATGCCCTTTCAAGGTCAATGTGTACACTTTTCGGTAGAAAAATGTACCGGCCGAATGCCAATTCCTCTTAAAATTACAGGCTCGCTTTCGCTCGCCAGGAAAAAATTGACACCTAAATGGCACGAAAGATCTTAAAATTGACAACGAAATGGAACGAAAGGTGTTAAAATCGCCAAAATAATAAAACGAGTCTTAAAATCTCCAAACTAATATGCTAAACATGAGGGGAAAGGATGTCCATTAAAAGCGACTACCTCCCCCTTAATACTGTTGTTCCTTCTTCATGCAATAAGATTATTTTGTTTTTATTATATGTCTTCAATGTTATTATTGTTTATTGATTTATATGTTATATTTATTTATATACTTATAATATATAAATACAATATATACATACACAATATATATATCAACAAATAATAATAACATTTAAATAAAATAATAAACTAATCTTATTGCCTGAAGATGAAGCAAAGGTATTATCAGCTTTAACCGGAGCCAATCTTCTTGCTGCTAAGTCTTTCTGTAATATTCTGTGTTGCTTTATTTTTCTTATAACGCTTTTAAACTCTTGTTTGTCAATTTGTTTGTGGTTTTTTTTTCCCTATTCGAGTCGGCCAACCCCAGTAAACAAAAATAAAAACAAAATAGAAAAAATGGGGAACGGGCCTGAGCAAATAGATAGTTATTTAAGACTCGCTGGTCAAGAATAGATCAAGGATTTGTTTTACTAGAATTAGTTCCCATGGTATTTATTAATTCCTTCCTTTATCATTTCAGTATCTTTACATATATTTTTGGAGAACTGGTTTTAAATATAGGGTATCCCTAACATTTAGATAATGTTTTGTATATTAACCAAATTAGTCTCGTGTATACTTATCTGCCTCTTCAATTATATAGACTTGTTAATCATTTTAATGTGTATTTATCTTAATATAATTATTTATTACTCAATACAACAAAAACAAATGTGTATAACTGTATATACTGTGTGTATATATATATATATATATATATATATATATATATATATATATATATATATTGTTTTCTTTCTAACAGCAGAACCACTTATTTCAGTCTATCTTTGTATTAATATTAAGGTGGTAGAAATATGCTCGTTTTGTACAGTACACCTAATATTTTAAAGTTGTGAATATCACGGGTCACGGGAGATAACTGTAGAATACAGTACGACAACTATTTTACTAGCGTGAAAGGGTTAAGCTTTTTCCTTCATTACTTTACTTTAACCCTTCAATTAAATGTTTTAAACTATATCTAAATTTAGTTTCAAGCTTTCCCTGGAGACGCCGGTAATGAGGCAAGTTGTCCTCCTACGCAGTGAGGACAGCAACTCAACAGAAGAAGTGAGACAGGAGAGGCGTAGGAATTTTGCCGTCGACTGTACATGTTATATCAAGTGACTACACAGTCACTTTAATATACTTAATGGCGTTGAGGCGGTATATACCGTATAATATGTTGTTGTTATGATGCATGGCAATGTATATTTGACAAAGAATAATAAAGTATATTATTGTATTGTATAGACACAACATATGATGTGAAGATGTGATAGTTTAGAATCATCTAGTCTTCTTCAGTCTCGTAATTACTCGGCTCATCTTTTACACACACACACTCACTCTCACTCTCTCATTGATTTTGTCTTGTTACCCCCTTATCTATCAAGTTTCGTCAGTGTAGAGTGGTTTTCACTCACGTTCTCTCTCTAATCGAGCGTTGGAGTGTTTGCTCTATGAACACTCTTGGTGAGAGAGAGAGAGGGGAGAGATAAACAAATATTAAGCACGATTATAATTGCTAAGGAATAAAACAATAATTACAAGTACAATCTCATTAGTTGCAAATACGAAACATCTATTTAGAATTTTAGAAGGTAAAAACATATAATATCGTCCCCACTTTTTTTCGAATTCAACTTTAAATATTGAAGACTTTCCCTTAGCATATGCAATACAAAATTCCATATTACCCCTCTTAGCTGCTATTAATAGGTTCCCATCGTAAATATGAAATTTCACAGACTAGTAATACAAATTAAAGTTAAAGGTTAATATCAGCGTTGGTACTAATTGACCAAACATGAAGTCCTCACCATTGAACTATAAATGTTTTCAAGGAGCAGTTTTATTGTGGCAACTTGATAGCATGAAATGAAACAATGATTTTAGAGCCGATGAATAAATGAAGATTGAATGAAACTTTTCTTGTTTTTCTGTATTACGGTTTAATTTCGTTTGTTATCCTTGAAATATTCATCTTCTTCATTTCATTGCTTTGCGTTTATATTTCGAACATTTCATTTCTATGCTTAGGTATTCATCTTCACTTCTAGTAATTCTAATGTTAGTTACTGACAGGATACATTATCCAGAAATATAAGATAAAATGTAAGGAATCAGCTGTAATTGAATTATGAACGAAAAGGAAATTTGCTGGGATTTAATGAGAAACCAAAGGAACTAATAAACCATAAGAGGGAGACGAGTGTTGATGTGTGGGGGCTGAAGATTAACACCCTCCGTCATATATGACGCGATTGCGTAATATGGCGGTTTTGCCCAAAAGAATCATATGACGCGATCGCGTCATGTGCACTTAGTGAAATAGCTCAATAATAAGTTTATGACGGGATTTGTGTCATATTGAGCTCAGTAAGTTAGGTAAGTTAGATCATAATCTGTCGGTTGGTGGCAACCCAAGGACAGGGTAAGCAAACATTCTTCTTCACTGCCATCAAAGACTGGAACGACCTACCCCAGTCAGTCCGTGAAAAGAGAACACTGTATTCCTTCAGACGTAGCCTGAAGGAACACCTGAACCGGACAGCTGCGAGAAGGGAGCACCAAGCTTATGTCTACTACTAAATACGACATAAGAGATAGACAAACCAAACTGAAATGATTACTGATTACGGATTACTGATATTTACTATAGGATGTAAGGTATCTTAAAATAACCCCCTAGAAATACTTTCTCTAAAGTATCTATTTCTTTATCCTCCCCTTTTCCCCAGCTAACCTAATCCCACAAGGACCCCAATGGAAATACGCCTAACGGCCTTATTGGGCTATCCTTAGTTGGAATTATGCAAGGCTGGTACATGTCATATTTGTAACAAACTATGTGGTACCAACTCTGTAAATTGCTGACTGAATAAATATTATTATTATTATTATTAACCCCAAATTCCTCCGGCTTCTAACAGTCCCTCGGATTGAGAAAGTGTGTTGTGGGGGAAATACTGTGCGCTCGGGCAACCCCAAACTTTCGTTAGTTAATATGTCGGGGGTGGTGGGGTGGTGGGATGGGAGGGGGTGTTAAAAGGAGCCCCTCTCTGGTCGTTTAGTCCCATGACTTTGTTTATGTAGAGCCGATTGCTACACACCGCCAGCAGATGATTGTGGAGGGATATTGTTCCACCCAAGAATACGCCTATAGAGCATTTCGAAATTAACTCTTTCACGCACATATGACGCAGAGGTTGCCAGATTAGCAATAACAAATAGAGTTCTCTCACTCCTACAATTACCTCTCCAAAATTAGTTTTCTGCTCACAGCTAACTCAAAGACAACTGCAGAGGTTGAAGTAACTAAACTAATGGTTTCTAAATACCCCTGATGGTAACAAAGGCTTTAAAGTATCCCCAATAGGCTCAAAATCGCGTCATATGTCGGAGAGAGTTAAGTAAACCTGAATAGCCTATCATAATCAATAAAACCAATAAAACCTCTTGAGATTAGACACACAAGTTCCTTCGAGATCAAGTAATCCTCTGGCCCTGCTCAAGAACTGTTTCTCCATCCCAAAACTCCAATACCTCCTGCGCACATCGATGACTTACACGAACAATGGTGGCCTCCAAGAATCAGACAGCATAATCCGAGAAGCAGTGACCAGCATCACCAACGTGGAATTTAAAGAACGGGCCTGGACACAAGCCACCCTTCCTGTCCGCCTCGGGGGCTTGGGCATACGGAGAGCCTCGGATATTGCCTCCCCAGCCTTTATCTCTTCCCTCATCGCGACCAACGACCTCGTATTGTCCATCCTTTATTCTCAACCCGGAATGACACTTAATGGGGACGTAACAGCAGCGATTAACACCTGGAAGAGAAGTACAGGAGTAGAGGAGGAGCCTCAGGGTACCTCCAGGAGCAAGCAAAAAGCGTGGGATTCCATCTCGGCGAAGAAAACTCAAGAAAATCTCCTAACCAATGCAGACCAGGTTGCAAAAGCACGCCTCCAGGCAGCCGCCCGTTCGGAGAGTGGCTTGTGGTTACACGCCATCCCCATCCCACCTCTTGGAACTCACTTGGATGCTGAAGCGCTCCGGGTTGCCATCGCGCTCAGAGTGGGTGCGGCAGTTTGTCACCCACACACTTGCAAGTGTGGTGGGAGGATGGATGCTCAAGGTCACCATGCCTTGTCATGTAATTACAACGCAGGCCGCCTGCCAAGACACTCTGCACTAAATGATGTCATAAAACGGGCCCTGCAGAGTGCTAACCGTGCATCAATCCTCGAACCACATGGACTTCACAGAGAAGACGGCAAACGGCCAGATGGGATGACACTTTCCCTTACAAGAATGGCCGGTGCCTCGTGTGGGATGCCACATGTGTTGACACTTTCTCCACTACCAACATCGCCAGAAACACCGACGAAGCAGGTGAAGCCGCCCGGATAGCAGAAAATAAAAAGCGAGAAAAATATCAAGCCATCGCCAGAAATCATCAGTTCGAGCCCCTGGCATTCGAAACTTCAGGAGTCTTCGGCCCTATCACCCTTAAGATGGTGAATGAAATAGGCCGTAAAATCAGAGAAGTTTCAGGAGAACCCCGGAAACCCTCTGGCTCAAGCAAAGACTAGGGATGGCTATCCTCGGGTCAATGCCACCAGCGTCATGAGCTCAGTTCGACAGGACTGGGTCATGCCACTGTGTGAGGCCCGGGCAGGAGTGGTGTATCCGTAGTCTTTCCACAGTAGGGTAAAACAAAACATAAACTTTATTTGTATGTAACATGTGTGATGCACATAAATAAAAGGGGATGTGTCGGATGGTTGAAAGCCACAGTTGCTCGCGCGTTTGGGGCTAGCAACACGTATTATGAAAAACATGCATCCTCCTTCATTCACTGTCCCCCCCTTCACTCACTCAACCCCACAATTTGCCGGAGGATAACAGGTTTTTCACAATACGTAGACGGAGGTCTTTAAAAATAAAAAAAAAAGTAATCCTCTATATTTTCTAGATCAAACATACTTTGTATCAAGTAATCCTACCATTTTTGAGAAAAAGTGAACATCTATATTTTATTTCAAACTTCAAGTGTTACGAAATTAAGTAAGGTTATAGTTTTCCTAGGCCTTGCAAAGCCTTTCGAGATCAAGCAAGCTAAATATTTTCGAGATATTGTAAAGCTTTACACATTCAAACAAACGCCACCATATTTTCGAAGCTTTAGTAAGATTTGTAGATAATCAACTAATGTAATATAAACACCATAGTGTTTGCACTGTATGTGGGTGGGCTAATAAAATGAACAATACAGAGGTTAAGTACCGGTATAGCATAATTTCAATGTCAGTGATAAAAATATGAATAGCTATTTCCATAATGTTATGCTTCTGTCATTAGAAACCACTCTTATAATTTGCGCAAACAAACTTGTCAGCTTTCCCCATACTTCTAGCATTCCGTTCTGAGTAAAATGGTTGATTGAGACAATATATAACTCCTATTGTATGAGATCTTCTCTAAGCTGAATACAAATAACATGTCGGTAGCATTAATGAAATCTAGATATCGCCTCCTTATTGAACCCACTATAACAAAATGGCTAAAATCCCCCCCACAGACACACCCTAAAGGGAATCTTGGAACTAATATCCAGGCAACACTCCACCCACTCCAAAACTGAGAGAGAGAGAGAGAGAGAGAGAGAGAGAGAGAGAAAGAGAGAGAGAGATTTACATAGATACACTGACCACACAGACCTTACGATCCCAGCGAGGTGGTCAGGACTTAATTCTAGTAGAGATAGCTAACCCGAGAGTAAGGTTCAGTGGAAGGAAAGGATGGCAAAGAAAGAGAGAGAGAGAGAGAGAGAGAGAGAGAGAGAGAGAGAGAGGTGGCTGGGAAGAAAGAGATGAAGGGAGAATGCGAACTTGACACACACACACACACACCAACTCTCTTTCTCCTTCACACACACATATAATATAATAAATATTTAGATGAATTTATATTTACTTATCTACCACCAAACTACTGTACGGTACATCATTATAATGTTTGTATATAGGTTTTGATCCCACAATATTGAAAAAACAAAAAACAAACTCACATAGCCTACTAACCGAATTAAGTAAACTGATGATCATAGTCACGTATTTTCCTATTTTTCGTTAAAATCTACATGCATAAAGTTTCGTTTACTTTAATACACTATGTAATTTTGCGTTTGTCATAAAAGTACCACCCCCTTCCCCAACCCCCTCGCATTTCCTTCAGGCAACCCCCCCCCCCTCCCCTACCATGCCATGCTCACTCTTGCCAACACATTCTTTTCCTTCTCTCCTCTCTTGATTATCCTTGTTCTTTACTGCTAATTTCAGAGCTACCATTATTTCTGAATGGGAGGGTTCTAATCTTCTTTGCTAGCGTATTTCTTTTGTTCTTCTCTGTATGTTCCTCCCCACCCTCCTTCTCCCTTCGCTCTCTCTCTCTCTCTCTCTCTCTCTCTCTCTGACAACAACAACTGGACGTCCTCAACACCAACTCAACTATCTCTCCCTCCCTCTCTCTGCAAGGGTAACGCAAATCATCATCATTACCATTAAGGGGAGATTTCTAATTGAGGGATTATATGTTGACCCCTTTCTCCCTCATGTTTAGCCCCATTGCTTTAGAGAATTTAAGAAGTTTGCCATATTAGTTTGTCGATTTTAAGAACTTTCGCCCCATTTCTGTCAATTTTAAGACTTTTCGTCCCATTTAGGTGTCGATTTTTCCTGGCGAGCGATAGCAAACCTGCAATTTAAGAGGACATTTACAACTATATCTTGAAAGGGGGTCTAGGTTGTGTAATTTTAAACTTGATGGAGGTCTAGGCAATAAACTTAAAACCTCCCCTAAACAGTCTCGTAACCCACTATAAACCAGCCTATCCTCGAGCTATCCCTAATACTATCCTTCTATCCCTAAACATTCCCTCTTACTAACATTTTCTGAGCCAGTACCGATTGAAAGGCCAGCCTTGTGGACCAAGTCTGGAAGCAACAGCAGAGTCTACGGGCAAGCTCGCTAGAAGAAGAAGAAAAAGAAGAAGAAGAAGACGAGAATGAAGAAGGGAAAGAAGAAGAAGAAGAAGAGGTAGTGTATGTGGTCAAGAGTGATTGTGGTATGTTTTTGCCTTTGCTGTATGTTAAAATGTTAGTAAACAATAGGGCAAATTGTGAGGTACATTATAGTTGGTTTCATTTCATCTAACGAGGAGAGGGAACCCAACAGTCTCGTCCCGAATGCTAAGAATTGGAACTTCATATTGTTCTGTTCGGGCTCTGTATCGATTCGGCCACCCCTCAGCTGTGTGGTATGTGCCTGAGTATATACATACAGTACATGCAGTCCATACATAACAAAATGCACTCTTAATCCAATCGTACTATTGTTTCCTACCATACATAAAATCAGCGAGTATATAGAAATCCATGTGGTTAACTCTACAACAAAGTAAGCTTCTACTCACCCTCAGGCTCCTACATTGCTTAATGCTCCATAACGTAGTGAGTGTAGCGCTCAGTCCCTCTTTTTCACTTGGGAGCAGGCCTGGGGAGAGAAGGGAATTAAGAGTCTATTTAGCCGTTGAATTTATCTACCAAAATCTATCTAGTAAAATCGTCAACTTCTTTGAAATTTAACTATATTCATAATAACAATAACATTAACGAGCATAGTTAATAATACTACAACTACCAACACTACTAACAATAATTTTAATAACATACTAGTATTTTAAGTAAACATCCTTTCCTTTCTCATCTCATGACGACCAGGCCAGATGGCTGGAGTAAAATAGGAAAGAAGAAGAATTGGACAGAGGAAGAACAAGCTGAGAAGTGAGAAGTACAGTAGAAGACTGATAGTTCTCAGGCTCAACCAAGTTGCTTCATTGTAAAGATAATTCCAAAGAATAAGTAAATTTGAACTGCACTAATCAATATAATAATAATAATAATAATAATAATAATAATAATATTAATAATAATACTAATAATAATAATAAATGCAATAATCGAATCACAAAAGTTCAAAGATTTCATAACTCTTCTTGCCACTTTGCTCTCCCAGATGTTGTTGGTGACTTGATCCCACCAAGAGCCAACTATAGAGATACTGTTGCCAACTTGGATGCTTAACGGGCGACATGTTGTAAACCTGGCTGTGTGTGTGTGTGTGTGTGTGTGTGTGTGTGTGTGTGTGAGAGAGAGAGAGAGAGAGAGAGAGAGAGCTAGAGCTAGCGATTACTGTAAAAGAGTTAACACAATACTCTCCCGCTGATGATATAAACTACTGTAAAATAGTTAACAAAATATTCTCCCAGTAGACGGCACTGGTTCAGACTGGCCGGTATTTTGTCAGGAAGTTTGTGGACCAAGTTATTTCTCCCTCTCTCTGAAGAAGTCTTGACCTGATATTTCTGAACGAGTCACTTCTGGAGCACTGACAAGATCCCAGTGTGTGTGTGTGTGTGTGTTAGAGAGAGTAAGAGAGAGAGAGTGTGTGTTAGATTGTATATATATATATATATATATATATATATATATATATATATATATATATATATATATATATATATATATAAGCGCATATGCAAACACATTCAAGCAAACTATCGTAAAATGATAAACGCCAAAAGTCGACCACCACTAAATTTTTCCTTAATTTGAGCGTAGCAGCCTTTTAGTGAGTTTGTATGTTTGAATGTGTGTTTGAATTATGTTTGAATTATGTGTTTGAATTAGTTTCTACACACACATACATACATGCATGCAAATGCATACATACTTCCGCAAACCATCTTAAAACTATGAACAAATAAAACCTAAACACTTCTTCGTCTCTCTCTCTCTCTCTCTTCCAATTGTTTTGCTCCTTCGCATGTAAATAAAGGTAGGTCAAGTTAAGTTTGTCTCTCTTTACCCTATTTACTTATTCCTCGTAATATTATTAGGCTATTTTGCAATGACATCAGAATCTAGACTGAAGGTAAATTTTGATAGGTAGCTTAATCATAATAATACAATATTAACGTTGCCTAGATAACAATTGCCCGTAACAATTGACGGAAAAACGTTGGTATGACATCACCTACATAGAGGAACTATTTTCACTTCAAGCCTAAATATGTCTATAAGCGCTCTGATTAGATTTCCAGCGCCTTTGGTATCGAGGAATGTGTTACGCCCGTCAACATTTACAAACATTCACATGGCTCTGTTCCTCGTCAAGTAAAAAAACTTCGAGGTTTCCACGGCCGAAGTCATGATTTGTTAATATATGTGAAATTATTCATAAAACAAAAATGCATAATTGAAATACTATACTACTACTACTACTACTACTACTACTACTAATAATAATAAAAATAAGATTGAAGAAGTTTTGATTATATATATATATATATATATATATATATATATAAATTTTTTGTTTTGTAAATTGCATTCTCCAGTATAGTGATGACGTTTCACTATTATTGTCTGCAGTTGTAACCCCCTTCAGGACCATGAAGCGCATTAGCAGTATATTTTGATTATCTATAGACGATTATATACAGCATATGAAGAATCTGTGGGCATCAAGAGGGTAAAAACTATCTCAATTAACCTTTTGACTACCATATACCCCTTCCTTATCTGAATAAAGTCGTCAAGTAATAGCCAGAAAAAACTGTACAGAATGCGTCATAGTTCTCAAAGGGTTAATTTGTCTAGGAAGAGAACAATCACTCTGACATGTTTGTGTTTGTCTATGTTTAAGAAGGAGACAAAAGGCAGGTTGCCTGTACGAGTGTCTCCCCCAAAGTTAAAAGAGCGACAGAGCCAAATTCAAGGGACGTTGGGGTCAAAATGCCTGGACACAGGCATTTATGCAGTTTAATGCAGTTTAAGTCATAGGATGAAGGAAATATTGATTGAGGAAGAGAGTTCCAGAGTTCAATTGTGGAGTACAATAAAGACTGCAAAATGTGCCAATCTTGGGATGGAGAGCTAGACAGAATAGGAGTGGGACAGTGTTGAAAGACGGGTGCCTCACGCTCACCGCAAGGGAGGGGTATACTCACTTATAAATATTCTATGTTTTTCTTTATGCAACTATAACTATATGGATTGATATTTGGAGGAAAATTGCTTCTCAATTAATAGTATATATAGTTTTGTAGTTGATGTATAGAAAAGTATATTAAAAAAATCGTTTCCCGAGATATACTTCTGCAATTAGTAATAGGTGAGGTCCACGAACTTATATGAGTGACTGTACTTACTCAATGGTACAGTACATCATCACAACTACTGTTAAGGGAGCCCAACTCATTTTTGTTTGTCTCTCTCTCTCTCTCTCTCTATCCGGGTTGTATCCATTCGGCCCCATTCAGCCTACTGTTTTAAGACGTTTATCCCCATCTTTCTCTCCGCCGCAATGTTGCATCTCTCTCGCTATTCTATCGCTACTATAATAATTAGTGTTCCTCAGAGCTTTCCCAGTGTATATCACCTCCTCTACGTAGGGCACGTGGTACCCATCTTGCAACACAATCCCACCCCTACTCTGTGCAACTCTCCAGCCCAAGAGTGAAACATTACTCTCAGACTTTCTTCTATTCAACAGCTGAGCTCTGAAACTCTCCCAGAATCAGTTTTTCCCTCTTCTTATGACTTAAATTGCTTCAAACTCAGTGTGTCCAGGCATTTTGGCTCGAACGTCCCTTGATTTTGGCCCTGTCACTCTTTCAAATCTGGGGCAGGCACTCGATACAGGCAGTTCTGCCTGTTGTCTCCCTCAATCACATAGAAAAAAAAAAAATATATATATAGTTCCAGAAGCTTGGAAGCTTGCAAATGTAGTTCCGATCTTCAAAAAAGGTGATAAATCAATAGCATCCAATTACCGTCCCATTAGTCTCACTTCAATCATAGGAAAGCTACTAGAGTCAATTATTGCTAGGAAAATGAGAAACCACTTAGAAACATTTAACTTAATCAATTCTTCTCAGCATGGATTCACTCAGGGACGGTCTTGCCTTACTAATTTGCTTAGTTTTTTCTCAGAGGTATATGAAGCAGTCGATAATGACAAGTCATATGATATTATATATTTAGATTTCAGTAAAGCTTTCGACAGAGTCCCTCATGAGAGATTGATGAGAAAGGTTGAGGCACATGGAATAGGTGGGGCGTTGTTAGGATGGATTAGGTCATGGCTAATTGGTAGGAAGCAGAGAGTCAGCATAAATGGTACCAAGTCAGAATGGGGAGCAGTCAAAAGTGGTGTCCCCCAGGGATCGGTATTAGGTCCCCTGTTGTTTCTTATATACATAAATGACCTAGATTTAGGTATAACTAGTAGGATAAGTAAATTCGCAGACGATACTAAAATAGGGAGATCAATTGATTCAGATAGCGATATAGAGTGCCTCCAAAGGGATCTAGATACCTTACATGAATGGTCAGTAAATTGGCAGATGAAGTTTAACATTGACAAATGCAAGGTAGTAAAGATAGGGAAGATGCAAACAAATGTTAAATATAAACTAGCTAATTTAGAATTAGAAAATTCAGACTGCGAGAAAGATCTAGGTGTGTTTGTTAGCAATGATTTGAAGCCTAGAAAACAGTGTATAAGCGTTCGTAATAAGGCAAACAGGATTCTCGGGTTCATCTCTAGGAGTGTGAGTAACAGAACTGCTGATGTTATCTTAAAACTTTACTTGTCATTAGTGAGACCCCATATGGATTATGCTGTCCAATGTTGGTGTCCTTATTACAGAATGGACATAGATTCATTGGAGAGAGTACAGCGTAGAATGACAAAAATGATCCAATATTAGAAATCTTTCGTATGAAGAAAGGTTGAAGAAATTAGGTTTACATTCGTTAGAGAGACGCAGAGTTAGAGGGGATATGATAGAGGTGTTCAAGTGGGTTAGTGGGATTAACAAAGGGGACATGACAAATGTACTAAAGCTCAGTGATAGCGAAAGAACTCGTACCAATGGTTTCAAATTAGATAAATTTCGTTTCAGAAAAGATATAGGCAAGTATTGGTTTGGTAACAGAGTTGTAGATGGGTGGAATGGACTACCAAGTGCTATAGTGGGATCTAAAACTGTAGGGAGCTTTAAGATAAAATTGGATAAGCATATGGACGAGAAGGGTTGGGTGTGAAGGGGGATCAGCCGGGTTGGGCCAATCAGCGCTCTGCAGACCCCCATAATCCTGCGTTAATCTAACCGTTTTGGTAAGATGATCCTCAGGGTATTAGAGTGTGAAGCCTATAATTGGGCTTTGTAATTGAATTGGGGTTGTGTGGGACAGGGATCTGCCTTGCTTAGGCCAATCGGCTTTCTGCAGACTCCCATTTTCTTATGTTCTTATGATCTTTAACAACGTCACTTTAGGTCTGGTGTTTTTTCAGGGAGATAACCTTTTCAATGGCACCCCCCTATTGATATTTATTTTATTATTATGTATTGTGAGCTCAATTGTCTTTCTGTTTTTCCATGTTTTCTTTATTTATCCACATTCTCTGTATTAGACGTTTCACCTCATGCTTATTTTCGTTATCTCCAAATAGATGTTCTGCCAATATATTATCTGTGTAAGGTCTTCCAAATTGGGAGGTTTGACGTACCTCCCAACCTACCAAATAGGAAAACCTACTATTTGGTAGTAGTCTTGGAAAATCCAACGTCAAGGCTATTAACCTAATTGCAATGACGACTTGTCTATTTTGACTGCTATGTCGTCATTCCAACCGCAGTTAAAAAGAAAACGTCTAGAGTCTACTCCTTATCTTGCTCTAGGAGACGTTGTACATTAACCAAAACTACCACCGAAGGTGAAAAAAGCATAGAAGAGAAGAAAAAGGGGTTTACCTTAGTTACCGCTTAAGGCCCATCCCGTGTTCCGTCATGTGCAGATCACTGTCGAACGTGCGCATGAGCGACCCTCTCTTGTTATCACATCTCACGTCAGCAGAAGAACGCGGATGGGCAGGGGTCCGGCGTGAGGGAGGGTATTATGTACGTTGGATTTTCCAAGACTACTACCAAATAGTAGGTTTTCCTATGTGGTAGGTTGGGAGGTACGTCAAACCTCCCAATTTGTTAGTAGTCTTGGCAAATCCAACGTCAAGGCTGCATAACAAATAGGAGGAGGACATCCAAGCCCAACCTACCAAAAAAACCAATGCATAAAACAAAAGTATGAATGACAAAGACACAATTTAAACAAGAGAGTCTAATAAAAGAGTGAAAAACTGAGGAGTAGCTAAAAAGAACAGTTTTAACACATGCCCGTCATTCATAGTAATGCAAAAACATAGACTTGTCTGAAACCAAAAAGGTACTGTACCCAAAATCCCTTTTCTTCAAAAACCAACAAAAACACTGAACACAAGAACAAAACACAATTTTCAATGTGGCAAAAACACTTATGTACTGGAACAATATACAATCCCAAACTTGCAATTCAGTGTTGCAAACCCGTACACCCCCCCCCCCCCCCCTTTGTCATATAAAACAAAGGAAAAGAACGAGGGACAAGGGGGGGAAGACCAGGGATCTTCGCCAGAGCCCAGGAAACACGACCCCCGAGAGCAATCACCAGCCGAGGGGGTCGAACACTGGACACGGAGAGGTAGGAGGAGATGAAGGAATAGATAGAAGACCCACAAAACCGCTGAGGCGAAGGCAGGTAAGGATCGACGCGGCAGGAACCGGAAGGAGGCAGCAAAGGAGCCGACATCGTGCGCAGAAACCCTACAAACAGGGCGACGGGCACAAACGGTCCGACGAACGCGGCGCCCCAACTGCACCTGCGAGAGCCACCCACCCGTCCGAGGAGACACCCACACAGCAGGACCCGAAGGCGGCGCCACAGACGCAACAGAGGAGCGCAAGGCCGACACCGGGCACCCACATGGCGAGGATGCCCAAGCCGGAAAGCCTGGACGGCGAAAGGCCGGAAAGACGGGGGCCGCCCTCCCAAGCGTGGCAACAAAAGGAGGGGAGGAGGCGAACGAGACGCCATGCAGGGACGGGGAGAATCGCACGCAGTCCCGGGGCCACGACAATACCGCCAGGGCAGACACCCGAACCCCAGCGGCCAGAGCGACAAGGAAGAGCGGACGCCCGAGCAACAGAACCGGCGTAGCGGCCCTCGTAGACGAGGGCGAAGCCAGAAGGACCAGAGCCCGCCCCAGAACCCACGGCGGAGGGACTAGGCGCGGAGGAGGTCGATCCCCGAAGGCAGCCGTCAGGAAGGAATCCAGCACCTGTGTCAGAACGACCAGCCGAGCGACGGACCCAAAGAGCCCCCCGGACGGCAGACAAGCGGGGACGTATAGCGTCGACTCGAAAGTGACGCGTACGGAAGAGGTGAAACAAGGAGCGGAGGACGAGGGAAGGAGAGCCAACAGGCAGGCGAGTGGCCCGTAGCCACCTAGGAAAAGACCTCCAGCGGGACCCGGAAGGCCCCCAAGGAGAAGACGGCCAGGAACGCAGCAGGAGGTCAGTCAGGGCCCGGCCAGGGCCCGGCCCGGGACCGGGAGCCACCGTGCCACATGAACAAGCACGATGCGAAGGCCAACGAGGGCCGCAGGGCCCCAACCGAGCCCAAGCGGAAGCCGGAGACAGGTAGAGGGACCGGACTCGGGCACCACCGCGGCAACCGGGCGGACCAAGCCCGTGCCGGCCACAGAGGCGCGAGGAGCCCGACGCAGCCTGGCGAGGACTGGGCACAGCAACAGCGCGTCTGGGGGCGGAAAGATGGATATCGACCGCCACCCGTACCAGGCCACCATGAAAGCGGCCGGACCCCCCCCGGAGCGCGAGGCCGGAGGGAGAGGTCCAAAGGCAACTGGCGCGGCACCCCCGATGCGAACAAGGCGACCTCCGGAACACCTCAGGAAGCCGCGAGGTCGGTGAACACAGTCCGTTGCAACGCCCATTCAACAAGAACGCCCTGCCCTCACGACAGGGCGGCCGCCCACAGGGTGGCCGGCCCGGGCAGGGAGGAGGCATGCAAGGAGAAGGGTGTCGGGCCGCGAGGAAGAACAACTCCACCGAGACCCCCAATAGAGTCAACGACCTGGAGGAACCCCCGCAGAAGGAAAACAGGGGACAGCCTGTCTGAGCGTCTAACCCGAAGGCCACCGACAGACCCCGAAGGGCCAGCGCGGGGACCCGCAGGAAGAACTGAGGAACCAACAGTCCGAGGGCATAGATGGGTAAGGGGAGGGAGACCCACCCATCAGCCAGGAAGTGGACGTCCCAGGTTCGATCGGGAACCCCACCCAACCTCGCTCGACGGATCTGTGGCTACCCAGACCGTCGGCGAGGGGGGCGGACCAGGGCACAGCCGCAGAGAGCGAGCCCGGAGCAACCCAGAGACCGAAGCGGCAGCGAACGGGACGCAGGAGCGGCAGGAGCCGAACCAGAGGGGCAACGGAAACATCACGGGGCCCATGAGGAGGAGGCGGAGGAGCCAGAGGCACCCTAAGGAAAAGGGCAGAGCGGCCCAAAGCAGCGAACCCACGAACGAGTCCCACGAACGAGTCCCAGAGCCACCCCAGGAGGGAGACCGAGTGCAACACGGCGAAGACCGTCCACCGAAGGAGCACCGCGGTCGGCAGACCCCGGGTCACCGTAGCGCCGGAGAAAACCCATGCGAGATCGACCCATGGCACGACACGCGACGGGGTCAAGCGTGAAACGGGAACACCAAAAGGGGAACCCTAACCGTGCGACGGTGCGAACGACTGAGAGGGCGGCGCCAACGCACAGGCCGAGGGCTTCGGAAACAACCAACCAGTCGGCCAAGGAAAACAGGAGCTGGAGCCCGCTCCTGAGGAGAGGACCCAGAGCCTGCCCCACATGTGCGGAGAAGAGCCGCGGCGCGATGTGGAGACCGAAGGGAAGGCCGGCGAACAGGAACACACGATCGGAAGTCCGAACGGCCAAGAATCGCTGGAAGAGAGGATGGAGAGGAACGAGCCAAGACGCATCCCGGAGGGCCAGCGACACAACCCTCGACAGAGGGCACAGGCCCAGGCGTACCAGGGGTACCGGCAGCATCCGAAACCGTGTGAGCAGGACGCGCCCGTTGAGGGCCGACAGAACCACCAACGGTCGCATCGCGTCGCAGTTCGACGGGACCAGAAAGACACGGGAGAGGAAAACCGGGCGACCGGCGATCAACTCCCTCGACGCTACCCAGCTCGGGCATGGAAGGGAGCACGTGGGCCACGTCCGAAGAGATGGGCCGGCGGTGGTGACAAGAGCGGAAAGGGGGTCGAGACGTCCACCACCAGGGGAGACCCCACCGCGCAACCCGCCGCCCCCAATGTCCCTCGCGGCAACCGAGGGGTGCAAGGGCAAAAACAACCCGAGGGAGCACCCGAGAGGAGGGGAGCGACCCGGTCGGCCAGGCGAGAAGGATTGTTGAACAAGGAGGCCGACCCAGAGAACTACACATTGTGTTGACGCGGAGGTACCCTCGGTACGGGCCGTGCGGGCACGAGAGCCACGTAGACCTCTACCCCCCCCCCCCCCCAACCCCAGGCCGGCGCGGGGCAGACCACGTCGAAGGGCGGCCGGAAGTGGAAGGACGGCCAGCCCCGACACAGCGGGGATGAAAAGGGGCAAGAACAGAAGGGCGAGGCGGAATCGACGCACTGGCCTGCAACGTCCCAGTCCTGCGGCCGCGCAAGGCGGCAGCACGTGTAGCAGCACCCCGAAGAGGACCGGCAGAAGGAAGGGACTGAGAAGACCCCGCGGGCGACACAGCACGACGGTGCGTGACGGAAGCAGGGAACGCAATGACACAGCGCGTCGTCGCGTGTCGGAAGCAGGGGCCGCCGCCAGAGAAGCGAGCATACCCAAGCAACCAGCTGAAACAACCCCGACGTATGTAGCGCAGAGTACAACAAACCCTGACGAATAACCAAGGGGGCCGGCCGGCAGAACGAGGACCGCACCGTCGGGCGGTGCCGAGTTGCCGCGCACAAAACCGCCTGCAGCTCGGGAACCAAAGACACCGCGAGCCGAAGGCGGACCCGCAGAACGCGGTCCAAACCCTCGCGAAGAGCGCCTGGCGCAGACGCCCCGAAAAGCCGCAGGCGGGAACAGACGGCTGGAGGGAACCGAAAGACAAGACAAGAAGTCCGTCACCCTCCGTCGCAAGGGAAAAACCGTGGCGACAGAGGCCTGATCCGGGGGAGAGAAGAACGGGGTAGCAATAGAACAAAGTTCAAGAATGGGCGCGCCCATCCAGGACCAGAACGCGCCGGCCAACCTGCCGACAGACACAAGAGGAGGCAAAAGCAGGGACGACCCCAGTCCAACGTCAAGGCGATTAACCTAAGGGAGGGACCGAAGGAGAGCCGTCGACGGAACGGTGTGAAGGCGAAGGCCACAGCAAACCAGGCCTCCAAGGGGAGAGGGCGACCGAGCATGACGGCGAAGCCAGGCGTACCGGCGCCGCACAAACCCGTCCCATAGGAGGACAGACCCGTCAACACAGCCAGGGACTGAACAGCCGGAAGGAGGTCAGTGCGGCTGAAGTCTGACCAGAGCGGAGGCCTGCAGAAGGGAGCGGGACCGTAGCAGGGGTAGGAAAGGCGAGGCGCTGAGGGTGAGGCACCGCCAAGAAGCGCGAGAAGAGGGAGGCGGCCAACGACGCCAAGCACCCGTCGAAGCGTGACACAACCCAGTCCCGCAAAGCCAACAATCGAACCGAGAGAGGCGACCACCCCCACCCCCCCCCCACCCAGAAGGGTCGGTCCGCAGGGACAAGCGTGAGCGGGAGCGAGACCCACGACACGAACCAGCAGCGTCGCGGCCCAAGGAAGGCGAGCGACGACGGCCGCGTCGCCGTAGAGGGACCCGTCCCCGAACACGAACGGCCGAGGGGGAAACAGCACCATCCCCCTCTTCCAGGGACACGACAGCTCCCGAGAAAAGGTGGACCCCGAAGCCTCACCGAGGCAAGAGGAGGGGTACCCCCCAGGCGAGACGGGAAGTGAAGGGCAGGAAGAGAAGAAGGAGGAGGAGCAGGACGACGGGAGGGGGAAGGCTGGCTGGGTGAAAGGAGGCCAGAAGGAGCCGCAGGGGGAAACAGAGCAAGGACCCCCGGGGCTGAGAGAACAGGGCGGCCCGACACCGAGGCGGAGGAGGGAGGGACCCCCACCGCGGGACGAGACCGTGAAGGAAGAAGAGGCACTGAAGCAGGTGAAGGAGGAGAAGCAACGACACCCAGGCGGACCCTCCTGGACAGTGTAGGAGGGAGCAGAGGGCCAGCGACAGCACGAACAACCGCGCGCGGAGAGGACAACGGAAGAGGAAGTCGTCTGGGCTAGGAAAGCGGGCGGAAGGGAGGAGAGCCCCAATCCGTAGAGGCCAGGGGAGGGCGCATAGGAGCAGAGCCGCTAACCCCGGCCTCAGCGCGAGAACCAAGACGAGGGCGACGGGCGACGTCAAGGCGAACAGGAGGACGACGAGGGGCAGGAGCGAGGCGAGCGAGAGCGTGGAGGCTTAGGTTGACCAGTAGCGTAGGGGAACCATATGATACCCAGCCCGCCTTGTACCATGTGTGCCAACCCCAGATGGGACGGCACAACGTACTCCACGAATTCCAGGTACCTATTTACAGCTAGGTGAACTGAGGCTAACACAGGAAAGGAGACAAGCCCAATTCGGCACCGCCCGGTCTGGGAGGGATCCCCCGACCCCTCGCGTGTGAGACGAGAGCGCCACCTACGAGGCTACGGGCTGGGGTGAACGGCCGGCAGTCGGGTCAGGGATACCCAGGGTGACGCGGAACCGGGCGGCAACAAAAGCCGGGGAACGGCGGCCCACAGGCCCAATGTGGCGGGAGACCATCGGCCACACCGACGGAAGGGAAGCAGAGGCCACAGCCACCGCCGAGGAACCAGGGCCATGGAGCAGCACAACCACCAGGGCCAAACACGGGCCACACAGAGCAGGGAGGTAGGCCGTAGAGGACACAAAGAGCGAGTGGCGCAAGCAGGACATGTGGCTCACCAAGCACGGGGAGCGACAACCAAGGCGAAAGCAAAGCAGCCGACCAGCACGAGAAGAACACACACCAGAATCAGCACGTCGAAGGTGAAGTGTAGAGAATGTCCAAGAAGAACCAGGGAAGGAGCATGGGGAAACAGGAACACACATGCAAACAGGCATCGGTACTCACCCTAAACCGGAAGCACAGAGGTAGGTGAGGAGGGCGGCCGAGGCGGAAGAGCACCAGCAGAACCTGCAAAGATGGAGAAAGTGTTAACCACCACTCAACATCTTATATGCAGGGCCTATAACACCAGGAAAGTACATACACCAATATAGTATCAGGCAACAATATGACACAAAAAAGGGTCAACAGTGAAAGCCAACTATAACCGCAAATTTGCGGGCCAATGGAGGTAGATCCGTACCGACACAAACCCCCCACATCGTCACGCGACCCCCCAGCGATCTCCGCAAATTTGCGGGGAGCCGAAACGACCCAGAGGGCCGAATCGAGCACTCCGCAAATTTGCGGGACCTGCCAAGAGGGCCCGGTGCCGAACAAGCGAGAGGGGCGTCTAGGAAAACCAAAAAAGGCCGGCAAACAAGCGTCAACTCCTTATGAACTCCAAGCAACGATGACCGTGACCATCTAGCTGAGCAGTGTCTTCCTTGATAATATCCTGACTCGACCGGTCAAGGGAGAGGCAAGGAAGGCACACCAGGGGAGAGGAGGCACATCCCCTGGGAACCACCCAACCCACAGAGATAGAGCAAAGCCCATGAGGAGAAGTGGCAGGTTGGGTGGTTTGGCACAACAGGGGCCCCCGTGGGGTACCCCAGGATTGGGCAAAAGTAATGAAAGGATGGAGGTGAAAACAGGAAGGGAACACAAAAAACCAGTAATGAAACTGGTGAGAAAAAGGGTGGCCGAGCCGCGAGTAGAGAATGTGTCAGGGGCGAAAAACCCTGTGGAGTGAGGGAGAGGCCCCCGTGGGGTACCTCTGGGCATCACGAACCACTAAGCGCCCAGGCCCTTGAGACACAGTGAAGGCTCGAAAGGGGGGACTCGGGAATAACGCTAGTTATGCGGCTGACACAAACCTACAAACAGCACCGCCACCACGAAATCACAGATTGTGAACCAACTGTACACCTAGGCTATGAAAAAAAAATGAGAACTCATAAGGGCATAGCAATTCCTGAATGATAAACAAGCTAGGCTAATTGAAGCTAAAAGCTAAACTATGCCCAGACTAACAGGAAAAAAGAATATGAAAAGAGAAAGAATGAAAATATATAGACGGGGAACGCCAAGCGCCCCCGTACCTTCGGTAGCTATTTCCACACGCGTCTCCATTAAACACACTAAGGAGCCCATTTAGGTGTGTCCTAGATCACGTAACATCTGTCTAGCAAAAAGAAGGCCAGAAAAGCCGAAACGAACCTAAAACAGGGTGAATTGAAGGAGCACAACAAAAGCGGACTCAATCAATGGAGGCGCGTGAAAAATGATAACAAGAGAGGGTCGCTCATGCGCACGTTCGACAGTGATCTGCACATGACGGAACACGGGATGGGCCTTAAGCGGTAACTAAGGTAAACCCCTTTTTCTTCTCTTCTATGCTTTTTTCACCTTCGGTGGTAGTTTTGGTTAATGTACAACGTCTCCTAGAGCAAGATAAGGAGTAGACTCTAGACGTTTTCTTTTTAACCGCGGTTGGAATGACGACATAGCAGTCAAAATAGACAAGTCGTCATTGCAATTAGGTTAATAGCCTTGACGTTGGATTTGCCAAGACTACTAACAAATAGTATATTAACCAGACATAAGGAAAGTAGTGCGTCATAATATACTGAGAGGGTTAATTAAGGGGGGGATGGTTAACTTTTTGGTCGATTTTGTTTTGTTCAATTATATTTATTATTATTTTTAGTTTCCTCCCTAGACCTCCATCAAACTTAAAATTAAACCTCCTTGACCCCCTTTCAAGATATATTTGTACATTTTTCAGTAAAAAAATGTCCCTGCCGAAGGCCGGTTCCTTTTAAATTACAGGCTCGCTATCGCTCGCCAGGAAAAAATCGACACCTAAATGGTACGAAAGGTCTTAAAATTGACAGAAATGGGGCGAACGTTCTTAAAATTGCCAAACTAATGGGGTGAACATCTTAAAAACTCAAAAGCAATGGGGCTAAACATGAGGGAGAAAGAGGTCAAGAAAAAACTCACTCAAGTGGAAATCTCCCCTTAAAGCTAACGGACTACCAGCTATTGTCATCCCTCCAGAGATCTTCGTCGCCAGAACACCACCAAGGTACGCAAAACCTCAGAGAAACAGCAAACGACCAGGACCACCACCAACTAAGCCAACAACTACAAAACCAAAAATACTCACAAGCTGCAGCTTCCAACAACTCTGCCAACACCAACAACACCAGTGGGGGAGGACGAGACAACACAATCTTCATCACCGATGAAGGAACGGGAGCCAGCTCAACAACAGGCTCCCGATCCTATTGCGTGGAGAAACCACTTTTTCGCCAACGCACACGCCAGCGCCATCCGTCTTCACAACATCGACGACATCCCTACAACTCCAACAGCTACTTCCGAGCCTCCTGACCATCTCAGCATAAGCAACCTGAAAATTCTGAGGAAGAAGATCAAATTGAACAAGTCGAAACTGCTCCACCACAACGACCAAGAACAACAACAATAGCAAGGTGGTTCAGCCCGCCAGCGTTTGTCTCTACAACTCTTCATCTTTCACCACTTTACCTTGGATTTCAACTCTACTTTCTTCACTTGTGGGGACCCTACCTCACATCCAGTTCCAGTTCCTCGAAGGACTCGAACCTAGGATACTCACACCAAAATACCGCGCACCTTTGTATTACGATTTTAAGACACTTATTATTTAGTAGAGAAACATGTACAAGCCTACGATTTATTATGCAGTTTCGAATCCTGGTTAATAAATGAGAGTGAAGCAGTAAAAACATATATCAAGCGAAAAAAAAAACGGTGCCGAGTAGTATTTCCATTATGAATCTTAAATTTTACACGAGTTAACGTTACGTTACGAGGATAACAAACTTAATCATGACCCTTTTGTGGAGAGATGCGCAGTTGTATTTGGTCTATGAATTAATTTATTCTTATAATTCATAGTTTCCTCGCTAGACCTCCACCAAGCTTAGAAATACACCCCCTAGACTCTCTTTCAAGATGCATGTGTATATTTTTCGGTAGAAAAATATCCTCTTAAAATATCAGGCTCGCTATCGCTCGCCAGGAAAACAATCGACACCTAAATGGCACGAAAGGTCGTTACATTGACAACGAAATGGGGCGAAAGGTCTTAAAATCGGCAAACTAATGGACCTAATGTCTTATAATCTCAAAGCATGGGGCTAACACGAGGGAGAAAGGGGACCAGAAAAAAGACCCCTCTCCCCTTAACCCTTTCACTACCGTTGTGCTCTGCTGTTTGATTTCAACTATATTAAGACAGTGTTGTGCAGCTTAGGAAGGATCTGTGCTAGTGAGTAGGGTTAACTGATATAGTCTGTAGCCTTTTAATTGCTACACGTCCCTCCTAAACTGAGTAAAATCGTGTCATAATTGCCGGAATATAATGAAAAGGTCGCCACCGGTGCTGATTGGGTTAATGGGGGATGGGGGATGTTTTTTGTTTAATCCTCCTTCTTCCTCATGCTTATCCCCATTAGTTTTGAGATTTTAAGACGTTTGCCCCATTAGTTTGTTGATTTTAAGACCTTTCGCCCCATTTATTTGTCTATATTAAGACCTTTCGTGCCCTTTAAGTGTCGATTGTTTTTTCCTGGTGAGCGACAGCGAGCCTATAATTGTGTAGGAACCGGCTTTCGGCCGTGACATTTTTCTACCAAAATATGTACAAATTAATCTCGAAGGAAAAACAATGAGAACAATACGGTATAGTTTGTTTTACATAAAAGTGAATTATATAAATCCAAGCGAAAACAGCAAAAACAATGGGAAGTAGGGTAAGTGTATCTAACCATAAATACATTAATATGAAACAAAAATATAATAACTGTCTTGATGGTGTAATGGTCAGAGTGTTTAGAATCTGTATGTGGTGACCCAGGTTCAATTCCCGGAGGGGTCACTTGCTTTCAGTAATTTCGTTGGTAGGTGTTTGGTGCGTTGGGGGGGGGGGGGGGGGGGGGCAGGGGGGGGGAACAATATCTCCCATGGGTTGTATTTTTGTACTTGAACCAAAATCAATAATGCTGCCCATATCTCCCTCCCTCCCTCCCCCTTCCATTAAGATATCTCCAGACCGCCAGTGTACTTTATGCAACCAAGAGACCCTATTGTAAAAGAGATCGGCCAACTATTCCCATACTCGGGATACTGGTGTCATCATTAGGCTCTCTTTGCTTTACATTCATACCTATAATGCACATTCAGAAATACTATATCCTGTTCCAAACAAGTAGACCAAAACTCTTGAACATAAACCTCTATAGCTCTGTTGAGCGGTACTTGAAAAGTAGACAGAATGGATAAAAAACACCATCTGAGGAAAAGCACTTTATTGACAACGTTTCGCAGATAGTTTCATCGGGTCACTTGATGAAGCTATCTGCGAAACGTTGTCAATAAAGTGCTCTTCCTCAGATGGTGTTTTTATCCACTCTATAGCTCTCTAACGACTAGAGTAATAGAGTTAATATGTCTACCAGCGCACTTGGCAAGGATCGGCCAGGTAATACGTGTGGGAATTTACAGCCCATTTGCGTTAGCCCTTTTTGAGTCACAGAGGTTTAGGAGTCACTAATTCTGGCCTACCTATTTGGAACAGGATATACGACATGATAATTATGTAGTTGGTCTTTGGAACTAAACTCTACATTATCACATTTATTATAGTATCTCGTAAGATTCCCGTTCTTCGAAAATTGCTGCACCAAAATGACGTCCAAAGCAAATGAAGGCAGCTCTCTCTTACTAGAGGACCTGTAATTCAATAACAATTCGTAACTATGGCAACACCAATATAGTCCATCTAGCGAAACTCAACCTAACCTGACCAGAACTTACTTAGTATTATACTCCAGCCCATTCCGTACCAATAATAACAACATTAAGGGGAGATTTCCACTGGAGGGTATTTTTCTGGACCCCTTTCTACATCATGTTTAGCCCCATTGCTTTTGAGATTTTAAGATGTTCACCCCATTAGTTTGGCGATTTTAAGAAGTTTCACCCCATTTCTGTCAGTTTTAAGACCTTTCGTGCCATTTACTGTAGGTGTCGATTTTTTCCTGGCGAGCGATAGCGAGCCTGTTACTTAAGAGGAACTGGCCTTAGGCCGGGAAATTTTTCTACCGAAAAACTTTACAAATTTATCTTGAAAGGGGGTCTAGGGGGTGTAATTTTAAGCTAGATAGAGGTCTACGGAATAAACTAAAATCCTCTCCTTAACCACTCCGCGGCACACAGGGGGTTTTCTACAGGGTAAGACTGTGCGCATCTATGATGATTTTGGGACCCATTGCCAATTTTGATAAAAAGTACATCATCGTGTAGGGAATGTTTGCGTGCATCGGCCCATATATATTTGACCCCCCCAAAAATGTCCTGGGGGGGTGGGGGAACGGTCCGTAGTTGAAAAATGTGGAGCGAATGGCACCGCGCGGCTAGATTGTCATCGAGCGGCGAGATTTCCCTGCCGAATTTTCACGCGCCCAGGGGATAGAAGGAGAGGGAGGAGGGGGTGGGTTACTGCGTATTATCACGTATATCTCCTTTTTTGAGCCCTTTTAGGCTATGTAGAGTATGTATACGTGTGTAGGCCACCCATATAACAATGAATATGCCTCATAGTGACCAAAAATTGCAATATATAAGGGAATTATAAGATAATTTTTAGGCGGGAATGAAGATGTGTTGGAGGTTTAGCGGCAATTTATGAGCTGAGAGTGTGGTTTACGCCATGCATATCACTTACATCTTGTACTTAGAGCACTGTCATGCTATAATACAGACTTGTACGTATGTAGACGTGCCATATATCAAAATATATACCGCATATAGACCAATTCATGCGATATTTACGCACATTATCAATGAGTTTCTATGCGTGAACCAAGGTGTGAGTGAGTTGTGCTGGGAATGAAAGGGAGAGAGGGTGTGTTACGCCATAAATATCACTTATATCTTGTACTTAGAGCACTGTCATGCTATAATACAGACTTGTACGTATGTAGACATGCCATATATCAAAATATATACCGCATATAGACCAAGTCATGCGATATTTACGCACATTATCAATGAGTTTCTAGCAGACGGAAGCCTGAAAGGGTGGGTGGGGGTGGGTGGGTGGGAGGGAGGCATGCAGGGAGTGAGTGAGTCGTGGAGAGAAGGAAGGCAGGCAGGGAGATCTCTAGATAGATAGCCAGCTTTGTGATAATTGTGGAGGCGCCCGAGGCGTATGGATGTCTTGGTATTTTGAACCTTATGTCTACCAGATGTCTGGTGTTCGTTGCCACCAAGAGGTCTACAATAACATGAGTCAGGAATGGAGAGAGTGTGACGCCTCCCGGCGTTAGCAGAATGGTTGCGTGGGGCATTGCAGCTCGCTAGCGCTCGCCAGGATGGGGGGATAGGCTACAGTTGTCCTAGAATGATCTGCTTTATTTCATTAGTGTCGTGTTGCCACAGACAGTCTAGAAATGGTCTTTGTTTTGGTCTGTGACCGCGCCTTATTTTTTATATTCGCTATAATATAAATGTTGCTTGTGTGGGAGACGAGCGAGAGAGGGTGAGGGGGTACACCCGGCAGCGAGGTGAGCTATTACGCGGCTCGCTTGGGCGCTGACGGCGTTGGCGGCCGGGTGGTCAACTAGTCCCTTCCCGTCGCTGCCTCGTGTTCTTTACCAGCTCAGAGCTTGCCTGACACGCGTATCGCCTACATCCATTGCAATTCTGTCCCCCCATACTCGCTACTTTGCATACTATTTCTCTCTCTCGACTTCTCCTTTCTCATTCTCTAATCTTTATTAAACTCAACATCCCTTCTGGTTTCAGCATAGACGTTCACCGTTGACCAGTCGTATTGTACGCGAAGCTCTCAGATATTTCCATGTATTAGGTTAAGGAGGTATTATGCTTTATTGAGGGTTAGAGAGACGGACTTTTCCGTATGTGTCCTCTCTCGGGAAGGTTGTAGACCGGTATATGTCTCCCTTGCAGGGTGTTGAGTGATTCTGCTTGGTTATCTAAAGCTAGACTAGGGGTAAGGTTATTGTGTCGTTGTCTCCGATGTGTGCAGTGTTAGCTAAGCTCTGCACGACATCGACAGGTACTGTGGGAGCCTAAGTTGTCTTCGGGTTGGTTTACTTTGTGAGCACAGCGCTGTGGTGTGAGAGGGCCATAGCCTATCCCTCACAACATAGTGCTGCCTCTTTGTGTTGACTTCTGAGGGATTGCCAGGATAGAGCTAGGTACTAGAGACCTAGATTTATCAAGAGAGCATCCCCGTCATATAACGTAATCTTCATTATACCACCCTCGGACAACGTTAGGCTACGAGCCGCATGCTCGCCCATTGTTGCCCTGCCTTGATACCCCAGCTAGACTTTATTAACTGAGCAGACACTGGTTAGAGATAAGCCCCATTATTATATGTATGCAACATTATTATTCACTGCACTTTTGAGCCGAGGTTGTTGTTGAGTTGCACAACCCTAGTAGGCTGTTGCGTTGTGTCACAAAGCATTTCTTTAGTTGTCGAGCATTACTACCTTTGCGCAGTCTTTATTATTCGCCTGCCTATTATTACTATATGTCCTAGCATTTATTGTGACCCGTATTCTGCATTATAATTGTTCAAGATTCTTTACGAACATCTTCCCAGCATCAGACTTATTTCAGAAGTTTCCAGTTGATGTTGCAGGACTAGCATTGCACTTTCTTTAATACAGGAGTGCCAGTTATTTGAGTATCTACCGTAACGTTAATTAATCACGTTAACTATCTTTTCTTTGTGTAACATAATTGAGTAATCTTTTACTGTTTGAGAATAGGCTGTTTCATTGAGCGTCAGCCTAGTGTGTGTGCACCAGTTACAGAGTCATAGGATACCTCGTTGTCCAGGCACGACTCAGGGCGGTAATGGTGTTTTGTTTTCCAGTCTTTAAGGCAGGGGTTGGATCTAGTGTTACCGTTGTTGCTTTTTGCCATTATCTAGTCCAATGTTGAAGAGCCCTGTGTCTTTGAGAACCTGGATCGTAACAAATGGCGACCTAGCTCAGGATCTTGTGAACTAAGAGATAATTGCAGGATTGTTGTGGTCATTTGTTTTATTGAGGAATAAAGTGGGCACGTTAAATTTTGTTTGGCAAAGTAGTATAGCACTTGAGAGTCTTCAGACATTTTTGGCAAGTGAATAGTGCTACATAGGAGCTTGGGTACTTCTTCTTTTTGTTTTATAAACGTGAGAATTTTTGGTGGACACAATGGGAGACGAATCAGATCATACTGAGAGTTCAGGGAATGATGCAGGCTCTGATGGGCAGATGCCAGGGGGGTTAGTAACTAGTGAGGAGGCCGCAAAGAAGTTTTTGGAGGTGCCTATAACAGCTGATCGACTAGAGGGAATTAGCAAGTATGGTCTACAGTGTTTGGCTCCCCTCATGGGGCTTAAGGTGGCTCATGGCATCAAGAAGAACGATTTGAGGGCTTGCGTACTGGGGGCGGCTAGTGAGGTCCAGGGTGGAGAGGGTGCTCGGGGACTTCTGCTCGAGCCCCGCCTCCACTCTACTCCCATCGGGACCTCTAGGATGCCGGAGTTTAGTACGTTCCCGCAGGCCGATAGCCGCTGGCAGCCATGTTTAGGATCGCTGGGTGGGCCTCCAATAGTTGCACCTCCTCAAGGTTTCACTACAGAAATGCTCTTCCAGCTTGAGATGGCTAACCAGCAGCGGCAGTCTGAGATGGCTAAGCGACAGGCTGATCTCGAACTCGCTAATGCTAAACAACAGACTGATCTCGAACTCGGGAGAATAAAAGCCCAGTCGGAGGCCGAGACTACCAGGTACTGTGCAGATATCGATCTTGAGAAGACTCGGGTGGAAACGACAGGGCAACGTCTCGGTGGTGGGAATTGTGGGCATGATCAGTCTTTGTCGCACCTGTTGAAACTAGTCCCTGTATTTGATGAGTCGGGTGTCACCGAATTTTTCATGAGATTCGAGAAGAAGTGCCAGGAACACCAGTGGCCTGGGGAGAAGTGGGCAGCCCTTGTTTCCTCTAGACTTGTGAGCAAGGGACTCAAGGCTTATGATGCATTGCCTATAGAGTCTTGTATGATCTATGAGGAACTCAAGGAGGCTGTCCTGAGAGCATACGAACTACAACCAGAGACGTACAGGTTGAAGTTCCGGGGTGTTACCAAGGGTCGGGAGAGCACCTTTTTGGAACATGCCCGGGAGCTGTCCAATACTTTTGGGAATTGGCTAAGGTCGGAGAAAGCTACTACGTTTGACGACATTAAACAGTTGGTGCTGTTAGAGCAGTTTTTCAAATGCACGGGCGGCGACCTGACGTTAAACCTGAAAGAAAAGCAACCAAAAACTCTACAGGAGGCAGCTGAGATGGCTGACCTCCGGCTATCACTAATTCGTGGGTGCGGGTCTGCCCAGCGTAGTGAGGCAGGTAACAAGGGGTGTGACGCCCCAGCCCCCCGAGTTAGTGATATACCTTATGCAAACAAGTACAAGAGCCATGATACCAAGACTGACCACAAGACTAGCACCGTCCCGTTTAAGAAGGGGCCGGGCCCTTCCCAGTACCAAGGGAAGCCCAAAGGGGAGTTGGAGTGTTATCATTGTCATAAAAAGGGGCACTTTGCAAGAGTCTGTCCTAGCAAACCACCTACAGCAGCTGTGTCTTTGGCCTGCAACATTGGTGTGTCTCCGAAGTCATCTGAGTTTGCCCGGGGCAGTTCGTCAGAGGCTGAGGCACAGCCAATGCAGAAGCACCTGGGAGGCTCGAACCCTGCTCAGGATGTTTTTTGCGACCATAGAGGGCGGGGTTGCGTGATGTGGGCGGGGTGCAAGCATGGAGTAGAAGTCTTGCGTGATACAGGTGCTTCCCAGACTCTGATGAAAAACTTGACTGGCTACCCTATAAACGCGGCTCGGGTGGTAGTGGTGCAGGGTATTAATGCAACTCGGTCATACCCGCTGGTGCGGTTGGAGTTGGAGGTGGATGGTGTGGCACGTGAATTGGATGTCGGGATTGTGGAGAAACTGCCAGTGGAGGGCATCGACCTTCTTCTCGGCAACGACTTTGCAATGCCCGCTTCTGAGGTTCTACCCTTAGTCGTTGCCGAGAGGCCGGCCGACGTGAGTAGGGAAGAGCAAGAGTGGGTCGAGCGGTGCCAGACACAACCCATGGCGTGTGTTGTCACCCGAGCTCGGGCAGCTAAAGTGTCATAGCCTAGTCCTCCGTCTTCAGACCAGCGGAGGAACGATCAACAGGAGGAGGCTAAAGCTAGAGTTGGTTTTAAGAGTTTTGACTCGGCGGCTCTCCTGGGTGATTCAGTATTAGCACCATTACTTAATTCTGGAGTAGCCCCTGGGCCTGTCATCGAGAGTGACGAGGCTGGGCATGACGAGTCTCCATGACAGCAACGTTATGTACATCGAGAGAGACAGAGGGAGCAGCCCAGTATCGGGGAAGGTCATGTATTGCTCCGGGAGCAGTTATATCGCTTGGCACCCTCAGATATATGTCGGTTGAAACTAGAGGACCCTGAGCTCCAAACGTGTGCTAATGGAGCTGTAGAGCTCGACGAGGACGGCGATGCACAGCCAGGAGATTTTTTTTATTTAGAAGGCATCCTCTATAGGCGTTTTCAAGACCCTAAACGTAGTTGGCAAGAGGGGTCCGGAGTAGTGGACCAGTTGGTGGTGCCACGGGAGTGCAGGGATAGCCTACTGAGGTTGGCGCGTGACATACCACTGGCAGGACATCTAGGGGTGAGAAAATCGGTGGCGGCTTTAAAAAAATTGTTTTGGTGGCCGGGGTTGAAGGGGCAGGTGGTAACCTGGATAGCAAGGTGTCATACGTGCCAGAAGGTTGGAAAACCTAACCAAACAATTCCGAGAGCCCCGTTGCACCCCATTCCTGTCAGTGGACCGCCCTTCAGTAAGGTCATCATTGATATGGTCGGACCCCTACCCCCTACTAGTGCCGGTAATAAATTTCTATTAACTATCATGGATGTGGCCACTCGTTATCCTGATGCATATCCAATGAGAAATGGCACGGCGAAAACTGTTGTCCGGAACCTGCTCTGGTATTGCTCGCGGTATGGTTACCCGCAAGAGGTGCAATCGGACCAAGGTTCTAGTTTTACATCTAATCTGTTCAAACAAACTATGATTCAGCATGGCATCAGCACTGTCGTCTCTTCTGCGTATCACCCGGAGAGTCAAGGGTGTTGGAGAGGTGGCACGCCACGCTGAAAAGCATGCTTCGATGTTACTGCGCAGAGAATGGAAAGGATTGGGACCTTGGTCTGCCGTATGTTTTGTTCGCGGCAAGAGAAGTACCTGGAGAGAGTCTCGGTTTCAGTCCGAATGAGCTTGTTTTCTGGCATCAGGTGAGGGGTCCTCTCCACATGGTGAAGGAGATGTGGGAGGGCACTAGGCATATTGTTCTGCGAGATAAGTTGCAACCTCTTGTTCCTGAGCGACAAGAGGAGTTGTTTACTAGGCTGTGGCAGTCCGTCCGCATGTTTGTTGCTTCTCCAGGCCTGATGTACGGGTAGAATCCGACACGGAGGCTGGAGACAGTGCAAGGCTCGAGTTGGTTCCCTACCGTGTGAATCCTGCTCGACAGCCTGTTGTGAAGGCGGAGCTGGACAGCGTGTGGAGAGGGAGTCTGAGGGATGAGGGATATCATGAGTGGTCGTTGCCAGTGGCTTTGCAACCTGAGTTTGGTGGCAGAGTCTGTGTGTATGTTGATTGCAAGAGTGTGGAAGCATTATCCCTGACAGACGCCTATCCATTACCCAGAGTTGACGACACCATAGACCGCTTCGGGGCTGCCTCGCTCATCACGAAGGTAGAACTAGTGAAGGGTTATTGGCAGGCCCCGTTGCCGGAAAGAGCGAAGAGAAGTGCCAGTCTTGCGATGAACTGGGCAGTTTATCAGTGTCAGGTGTTGTTGTGCTGCCGGAACACAAGTTGGAGTGTGGCATGCTAAAGGGCACTGATAATGTTTTGGCTTTGTTTGCAGGAGAACCCTCGCTGTTCAGTCAGTGTCTGTCGTGGGTGGAGGATCCGGGGTAGGCTACCACAGTATGTTGGTATAGCCTCCTGTCTTGGCTCGCGGTGTATTTTTGCGCTGGTGCTTGTTGGCTCGCGTGTGTAGCATCAGCGTAGGGTCGCAGGGCAGGAGTTGTTGGCTTTGATTAGAAGAAAATTAGGCTACATCTATAGTAGCCGCCAAAAACAACATTAAAATAAAATATGAAAAATTAATTAAAAACTCTTTCTTTTTAATAATTAATTTTAAGATAATATTGTAGCTGAGTACTGAGTGCAGATGATTTTCCCTCAGTAGGCTGTGCTTCTTAAAGCTCGCTCGGGGAGCACAATGTTATGAATTAATGTATTATATTTGGGAAGGGTGATAAGATTTGTTTATATAAAAATGTTGTATTTTTTTTTTTTGAGGAAACTGAGCTTGCATTCCATGAGAAGGGAGTGGTTAGGAGTGGCAGATTCTAGCGACATTCTGCCTGTTCAGATATGGGCTCATGGTTGAGTGTCCCATACCTTGGGGGGGGTGTGACGCCTCCCGGCGTTAGCAGAATGGTTGAGTGGGGCATTGCAGCTCGCTAGCGCTCGCCAGGATGGGGGGATAGGCTACAGTTGTCCTAGAATGATCTGCTTTATTTCATTAGTGTCGTGTTGCTACAGACAGTCTAGAAATGGTCTTTGTTTTGGTCTGTGACCGCGCTTTATATTTTATATTCGCTATAATATAAATGTTGCTTGTGTGGGAGGCGAGCGAGAGAGGGTGAGGGGGTACACCCGGCAGCGAGGTGAGCTATTACGCGGCTCGCTTGGGCGCTGACGGCGTTGGCGGCCGGGTGGTCAACTAGTCCCTTCCCGTCGCTGCCTCGTGTTCTTTACCAGCTCAGAGCTTGCCTGACACGCGTATCGCCTACATCCATTGCAATTCTGTCCCCCCATACTCGCTACATTGCATACTATTTCTCTCTCTCGACTTCTCCTTTCTCATTCTCTAATCTTTATTAAACTCAACATTCCTTCTGGTTTCAGCATAGACGTTCACCGTCGACCAGTCGTATTGTACGCGAAGCTCTCAGATATTTCCATGTATTAGGTTAAGGAGGTATTATGCTTTATTGAGGGTTAGAGAGACGGACTTTTCCGTATGTGTCCTCTCTCGTGAAGGTTGTAGACCGGTATATGTCTCCCTTGCAGGGTGTTGAGTGATTCTGCTTGGTTATCTAAAGCTAGACTAGGGGTAAGGTTATTGTGTCGTTGTCTCCGATGTGTGCAGTGCTAGCTAAGCTCTGCACGACATCGACAGGTACTGTGGGAGCCTAAGTTGTCTTCGGGTTGGTTTACTTTGTGAGCATAGCGCTGTGGTGTGAGAGGGCCATAGCCTATCCCTCACAACATAGTGCTGCCTCTTTGTGTTGACTTCTGAGGGATCGCCAGCATAGAGCTAGGTACTAGAGACCTAGATTTATCAAGAGAGCATCCCCGTCATATAACGTAATCTTCATTATACCACCCTCGGACAACGTTAGGCTACGAGCCGCATGCTCGCCCATTGTTGCCCTGCCTTGATACCCCAGCTAGACTTTATTAACTGAGCAGACACTGGTTAGAGATAAGCCCCATTATTATATGTATGCAACATTATTATTCACTGCACTTTTGAGCCGAGGTTGTTGTTGAGTTGCACAACCCTAGTAGGCTGTTGCGTTGTGTCACTAAGCATTTCTTTAGTTGTCGAGCATTACTACCTTTGCGCAGTCTTTATTATTCGCCTGCCTATTATTTCTATATGTCCTAGCATTTATTGTGACCCGTATTCTGCATTATAATTGTTCAAGATTCTTTACGAACATCTTCCCAGCATCAGACTTATTTCAGAAGTTTCCAGTTGATGTTGCAGGACTAGCATTGCACTTTCTTTAATACAGGAGTGCCAGTTATTTGAGTATCTACCGTAACATTAATTAATCACGTTAACTATCTTTTCTTTGTGTAACATAATTGAGTAATCTTTTACTGTTTGAGAATAGGCTGTTTCATTGAGCGTCAGCCTAGTGTGTGTTGTTACGACTGGGGTTCAAATATATCAGGGCTCTTATTCATTGGACTAGTAATGGCATAAATGTTACAACGGAAAGCGCTAGCTCCAACCTCTGAAGTATATTCCCAGTGAACAAAGAACACAAATACTCTACAGAGTTCTATATGCAATAATAGGCTATCAAACTCTCAATAAATGTGCGTCTACTCTAGGCTTAATGTTATGTGAAAACAGCCTATTACTACCTATAACCGAAGGTGCTTGGTTATGGTATACAAAGTAAGGTGGTAAGAGAAGTTACAGCTTACGTTACTTTAATCAATAAATGTCAGGCACTCCTGCATGAAAGAAAGTGCACTAAAGTCCTTCAACACTAACAAGGAATCTTCTTTAAATGTTAGATGTTATAAAGAAGCTCGTATCGGAAATGGAACCCAAAAAGGCAGGCAGTGGAACAATGCTCGTGCAGGCTATGCACACAAAAAGGCAGAATATATAATGCCGTCGGAGCCAAGAATATCCTAAACACTACAACACTAATAATAATCGCCACAATGCAGTATTCCTATCAACAAAAAGAGCTTAAGTCGTTTGTGTCTCAATACATAAAACTAGGCTGCGAAATGCTTGTGTAATCATAAATGGGTATGCATAAAAAGAGTAATTAGGTAAATATACTTAATGTCTACTATGATTGATAAAGTCTAGCTAGAGTCAATGATACGAGATACTGGTGCGCATGGCATGCTGCATAGCCTAGTGCAAATCTCAAGTCTGTGCGTCAAATATTACATTATAATGAAGGGTAGCTCTCTTGAGAAACCTTAATACCGAAGTATTAAGCATTCTCCTGGCGTACCTCAAAGACAAACAATCGAGACTAGAACAGTGCAGAATGGTATAGGCAAAAAACCCTCATTCGTGCATGCTCTACTCTCAATGGCACACAGACTAGAATTTACTCAATCAACTCCAGTTCTCAGGTATGTCGTGCCGCCTTTAACTAAAGCCAGCACTCATAGGAAACAATACCTATGATATCAGACTCCCAGTCTAGCATTATCTAATCCAGCAGAACACTAATAATTATAGGAAGCGGCAATATGAAAGCCAACCAATGCTTCGTGATCCACTTATCTTAACAACTAACATACACAGGTTATATCAGACCTTAACACACAATACAACTGGCCAGCATGAAGCTGATTTTGCAGAGTTAACCAGAGGGGATATAATGTTAATAGAAAGGTGGTGAAAGATATGGAAAATGAGAGAGATAGGCAGAGGAAAAGATTCTCAGGTGCGGAGCGGGGATAGATAGCAAGGGACAAAAAGATGGGTGTGTTCTAGAAACCAGATCTGAGGGAGAGAGTGGCGAGGAACCAGTATATATACTCGCACTAGCTCGAGCCGCGTGGGAAAACAGCGGTTACAAGTGATCTGGCCACTAACAAGAGCTCACAGCATGGTAAGCACCTCCCTCCACCAACCCCCGCGAGGCAGCCAGCCGTGACGTCATCGAGCGGGACAAAAAACACTGCGCGCCCCCTCTCACTCTGTTCTACTCCCTCTCTCTCTCCCAGATCCTATCATTACTAGTTAATGACAAAACATATACTTTACAATTAAATATATAAAGCCTGGACATGGGCGAAAACAAAGAGCCTTTCTGGACTGCCCATGACACGAGCTTTCATATGAAATAAAGCACACTCTAATACATAAACTGTAGCCCCATCCACTGCCCTGGCGATCCTAGTGAGTCACTGTAGGACAAGCCATGCGGTTCTAACGGAGTGGTCAACGTCACACCCCCCCCCCCCCCCCCCAAGATTTGTCTCAGAGGCCCCAAGGCTCACAAAAATCTGATGGTTAGAACCCATGCTATATCTCCACTTCCCATCACCCAGCGGCAGTAAAATATCTGGCACAGTTCTTCAACAAAACATTTTTTTCAAAATTATAACCCTCCCAACACAATATGTTAAATTATATGTAGTTATGCTCCTCAAGAGCGAGCTTCTCTAGCCCAGCATTCTGAGAGGAGTGCAACTCAGAATTACTGCTATAACATACTGAAAAAAATTCAACTATCAAAGAAAGTTTTTTTATTTGATTTTTATGTTTTTAATTTGTTTATTTCGGCTGCACTATAGGGGCAAGCCTAGTTTTTTCTTCTATACCAAACGCTCAACTCCTGCTTTACGACCCAATACGCTGGGCTACAACCGCGAGCCAACAAGCACCAAGCGCAAAATACTATTCAAACTAAAGCAGGAGGCTACCCGTGTGTCAATCTACCCAGGATCATATACCCTTGAACGACCATCTGCAACCACGTTGTCACAACCGGCAATATGGCGTATGTCCAGGTTATATACCAATAACCTTAGTGACCACCTGGTCAGCCTCATATTCCGATTGTGAAACTGGTCCAAGAACTTGAGAGGGTGATGATCTGGGTAAACTACAACGACCGGACCATAGGCTGGAACACAGACCTCGAAATGCCTCAGAGCAAGTACAACCGCCAGCAGCTCCTCCTCGACAACAGAGCAGCTCCCCTGGGTCGAATTGTACTTCTCCGAGCAGAAACTAACAGGATGCTCCAGCCCATCATCGTCCTTTTCCACAAGGACGGCACCAGCCCCCACACCACTAGCCTCCGTTGCTAGTTGGAAAGGTAGGCTAAAGTCAGGAGCCCTGAGGATCGGGTGAGTGCACACCAGGTGTTTTACTTCTCTAAACACCTTCTCACACTCAGGCGCCCAATTGAACTTCTTATCCTTCCAGTTATCCTCCACCTGAGCTTGACTGTCCCGTTCTCCTTCTCCACCTTGACTGCTAAACGTCATCACAGGCACAGTGAGAGGCTCAGGGGGGTGCCTCCCATACTCCTTCATGGGATTAACATGACATAACTGATTGTGCTTCCGTCTGTCTGGAGTGGCTACCAAGTAAACCAGGTCCGATAGCTCCTCCACCACCCTATAAGGACCAGTGTACTTCGCGGATTAGGGGTGACCTACAAGGGGCAGTAGAATCAACACCTCCTGACCCACGTGAAACTCCCTGAGTTCAACCTTGAGGTCGTACCTGTCCTTCATGAGGGCCTGAGAGCTAGTCAAATTACGGCCAGCCAACTCCAGACTGCGCAACATCCGTTCTCGACTGTTGAGGACACACTTGAGCATAGAACAAGGTTTTTCTGCGCCCTCCCATACTTCGTCAACCATATGGAGAGGCCCTCTGACACGGTGTCCAAAGACGAGCTCATTAGGGCTGAATCCCAAACTTTCCCCAGGTACCTCCCGTGCAGCAAACAAAACAACATGAATCTCCTGCGGGTAACCATACCGGGAAAAATTCACTAGCAAGCCTCGGACCACCGTCTTCGCTG
>JBAKBP010015154.1:0-56429 GCA_037953745.1 Lithodes maja | reverse complement strand
CTGTGTGCCATTGAGAGTAGAGCATGCACGAATGAGGGCTTTTTGCCTATACCATTCTGCACTGTTCTAGTCTCGATTGTTTGTCTTTGAGGTACGCCAGGAGAACGCTTAATACTTCGGTATTAAGGTTTCTCAAGAGAGCTACCCTTCATTATAACGTAATATTTGACGCACAGACTTGAGATTTGCACTAGGCTATGCAGCATGCCATGCGCACCAGTATCTCGTATCATTGACTCTAGCTAGACTTTATCAGTCACAGTAGACATTAAGTATATTAACCTAATTACTCTTTTTATGCATACCCATTTATGATTACACAAGCATTTCGCAGCCTAGTTTGATGTATTGAGACACAAACGACTTAGGCTCTTTTTGTTGATAGGAATACTGCATTGTTGTGGCGATTATTATTAGTGTTGTAGTGTTTAGGATATTCTTGGCTCCGACGGCATTATATATTCTGCCTTTTTGTGTGCATAGCCTGCACGAGCATTGTTCCACTGCCTGCCTTTTTGGGTTCCATTTCCGATACGAGCATCTTTATAGCATCTAACATTTAAAGAAGATTCCTTGTTAGTGTTGAAGGACTTTAGTGCACTTTCTTTCATGCAGGAGTGCCTGACATTTATTGATTAAAGTAACGTAAGCTGTAACTTCTCTTACCACCTTACTTTGCATACCATAACCAAGCACCTTCGGTTATAGGTAGTAATAGGCTGTTTTCACATAACATTAAGCCTAGAGTAGACGCACATTTATTGAGAGTTTGATAGCCTATTATTGCATATAGAACTCTGTAGAGTATTTGTGTTCTTTGTTCACTGGGAATATACTTCAGAGGTTGGAGCTAGCGCTTTCCGTTGTAACATTTATGCCATTACTAGTCCAATGAATAAGAGCCCTGATATATTTGAACCCCAATCGTAACACAGGGATAGAAGAAAAGCGATACTAAAAGAGAAATAAGATAGCAAAATGTTGAGAATGAAGAGGAGAAAGAGGAGGACGATGAAGAGGAAGAGGAAGTGGTGGGAGAGAAAGAAGCAAGAAGTAGAAGAATAGGAAATAAGAAAACAAGGAAATTAAAAAAAGTGAAGAATACATAAGTAGCTGTCAGAGAGAGAGAGAGAGAGAGAGAGAGAGAGAGCCCAAATGTCAACTATGAGGTGCCAGGATTCTTCAGATTATTGCGTAACTTATTGCTCTCTCTCTCTCTCTCTCTCTCTCTCTCTCTCTCTCTCTCTCTGTCGCTCTCTCTCTCTCTCTATCTCTATCTCTATCTCTCTCTATCTCTCTCATTCTCTCTCTCTCTCTCTCTCTCTCTCTCTCTCTCTCTCTCTCTCTCTCTCTCTCTCCGTCTAATGTTTTTAATTCATTACACATTATTTCACATGTTTATATTTTGTTCTGACCCATATTTTTCGTACACCTCTCAAGCCAACTATAGTCGTTTCATTATAACTAGGCTATTTATCTCTACCCCTAACATTTTACTATATAACAATAAAGAAAATGGAGAAGAGCAATCGACCCAACATTATATTCTGCTATTTGGGAAGGGTCGGCTAGGACAAAGGTGTGGAAGTATACAACCCATTTGCTCTACACCCTGTTCCAAATAGGTAGGCCAAAACTCTGGAACATTAACTTCTATAACTAAAAAACGATTAGAGTAATCGAACTAATATTTCTAAAATTTGGGAAGGGTCAGCCAGGGAAAAGGTGTGCAGATTTACAGCCCATTTGCTCTAACTTTTTTTTTTAGTTACAGAGGTATAGGGTTCATGATTTGTGGCCTAGCTATTTGGAACATGGTATAGCCCTTTTTTAAAGTTACAGGGAGTTATTGGTTAAGTTTGCTGGCCTATGTAGCATTAAGGGGAGATTTCCACTTGAGGGGCTTTTTTCTTGACCTCTTTCTCCCTCATGTCTAGCCCCATTGCTTTTGAGATTTTAAAACGTTTGCCACATTAGTTTGGTGATTTTAAGAATTTCCGCCCCATTCTGTCAATTTTAAGACCTTTCGTGCCATTTAGGTGTCGATTTTATCCTGGCGAGCGATAGCGAGTCTGTAATTTAAAAGTAACCGGCCCTACCGAAAAATATACAAATTTATCTATCAAGGGGGTGAAATTTTAAGATTGCTGGAGGACTAGGAAACAAACTGAAAACCTCCCCTTAATAGACTGTAGTTCCGTCTGCTCATCTCTTTCTAACGCACATATTTATCTAACTATATATCAAGAGAGAGAGACAGAGAGAGAGAGACAGACAGACAGACAGACAGACAAACATACATACAGAGATTTACAAAGATATGATTAGATATGCCTGACCACCTGCAGTCCTTATGATCTACGCGAGGTGGTCAGAACTTAATTATTCTGAGAGAGAGAGAGAGAGAGAGAGAGAGAGTATGTGTGTGTGTGTATGTGTATGTATGTGAGTGTACTAAAGCAGGTATATAACTACTGTAGTGTAGTAAAGCTGCAGTACCGTGTGACAGGCATGCTCCCAATATCACTCTTGGCACCTGGTATATCATATATGAGAGGGTGGGGGGGTGGGGGGGGGGGATGTAATGCCTACCATGATACACATGCACATAGCCTACACTCTCTCTCTCTCTCGCACACACACACACGGTCACACACACTCACACATATACACACACACGCTCTCTCACACACCCACACACACTCACCTCGTAACTCAGGGATGTTGAATCAAACGGGTTTCGAATGTCTACTGTATACTGGGTGACCCTTCCCAAATGGTAGAAATATTGATCTCGATTGCTCAAGTAATTTTACTGTATGCGTTAACAGAGGTTAAGAGGGGGGGGGGGGGGGGAGGGGCTAGTTTGTCCCTATACCCTATACCTCCCTCAAGCTTCCCCCTCTCTCTCTCTCTCTCCCCCCCCCCCCTCCTTCGACATAAATTTATACATTCTTTGGGAGAAAACGTCTACTATCACATATCCTTTTTAAACTGCACAAAATCGCCTCAATGTAGCTAGAATATACGATAAAAAACGTCGCCGGTAGAGAAGGGCGTAACAGAGAGCCGACAATATTGTTGGGCATATTGCAGAGAATGTATTGTACTATGTAATTTTTCCTTTATTCATGCAGAAAATGTCCCTGAAATGGACCGGAAGATCTTTGAGATGCTATGTTTTCCTTGTAACCCTCTCTCTCACTCACTCTCTCACTCTCTCTCTCTCTTTACTGTCTCTTCTACTTTACTGACCTATTCTTCCACTATAAACTGTCCCTGTTTAGTAGTATTGAGGCCGGACCACCTAGTTGGGACCGCAATGTTTGTATGGTCTGAGTATCTGCGTAACTGTGTAACTTTCTTTGCTCTCTCTCTCTCTCTCTCTCTCTCTCTCTCTCTCTCTCTCTCTCTCTCTCTCTCTCTCTCTCTCTCTCTCTCACTGCCTCATTAACCCCAAAATCCCCCCCCCCCCCGTCTCTCTCCCTCCTTAACTCCTGGCCTGGCTTCATTATAACACTCTCTTACTTTCAGATTACATACATATCACGCCCCGGAACAAGAAGAAAGTGATGAAGGTTACTTGGAGCCGCCTCAGGAGACAATTAGGTAGGTCAGGCGTTGAAGCAGAAGATGGTAATAGTGATAGTATGTTGTTTATATAATACATCGTAGGCTTGTGCAGTATTCTTTAACTGTCTTCGTGGTGCAGTGCATAGTGTGTTGATTTTCGGTGTGAGCATCCTAGGTTCGAATCCCCGGACTGCCACATGTGTTTGTTAATTTCATTAATCTATTTTAGGAGTAGAGTTGGTTGGTGGAGACAACATAATAATTCATTCAGGTTCAGTAGTAGTTTATCGAGAGGCCTTCCCTAGGGTTAAGTGCCCCATTAATTACTATTTCCTTTCACCTATGCATAGCCTCCGATAGTGCAGTTGGGATATTGTACATGCTAAGATTGGTATGCAGGATTCGAAACTGCATAATAAATCGTAGGCTTGTGCAGTATTCTTTAACTGTCTTCGTGGTGCAGTGCATAGTGTGTTGATTTTCGGTGTGAGCATCCTAGGTTCGAATCCCCGGACTGCCACATGTGTCTGTTAATTTCATTAATCGATTTTAGGAGTAGAGTTGGTTGGTGGAGAGAACATAATAATTCATAGTGATAGTAGCTACAGTGGATTATTTTGTTTTGTATTATTATTATTATTATTATTATTATTATTATTATTGCTGTTGTTAATTATCATAATGTTATGTATTAGGCGTTAGTTTGTGAGAATCCAACCTAATTAATCCTGTAGGTCTAGATAGGATTCGAACCCACTCAGTACTCTACCTTCACCCATCACACGTGCTAATGTACTGTACACCTCACGACATAAATCCGGGTGCAATATGAACTATCGAACTCCAAAATGAACCTCCGAAAAGTAATATTAGGTAAGCAAATTAATGAGAAGATTCGATTGTGTTCGAGATAGCTTCGAAAATGTAGGCCTTAATAATTAACTTACGTCGTTGAGTGTACATCTCTCTCTCTCTCTCTCTCTCTCTCTAATTTAATAGAATTTTATGACAGCCTATACAAACTAAATGACTTCACCAAAAGCCTCGACATAGTGTATCTAGAGTTTTAAAAAGCCTTCGACAAGGTCCCGCACGATAAATTATTACAGAAAATAAGAGACATAGGAATACAGGGCAAAACGTATGATTGGATTAAAAACTGGCTAAGTGAAAGAAAGCAAAGAGTAGTTATCAACGGTGTGGAATCAACATGGAGCCAAGTAACTAGTGGAGTCCCCCAAGGCTCAGTATTGGGACCAGTGTTGTTCATAATATATATCAATGATCTAGATAATGGCATAAATAATTTAATTTCCAAATTCGCGGATGACACGAAGATAGGTAATGCAATAATTTCCGAAAGTGATAGAATAAACCTTCAAGCTGATTTAAATAAAGTCACAGAATGGTCGTAGAAGTGGAAAATGCCGTTTAATGTAAATAAATGTCAGATATTGCAAATAGGTTCTAAAAACAATAAATATGAATACTACATGAATGAAGAAAAGATAAAAAATGTAACACAAATAAAAGACTTGGGAGTGCTGATAAACGAAAACTTAAAATCTTCCAATCAATGCACAGCGGCTGCAAACAAAACAAACAGGGCACTAGGTTTCATCAGAAGAAACTTCCACTATCACAGCAAAGACATAGTTTTGCCCTTATACAAAAGTATGGTGAGACCGCACCTCGAATATGCTGTGCAGTTTTGGTCACCTCACCTCATAAAGGATGTTAAAAAATTGGAATCTGTGCAAAGGCGAGCCACTAAGCTAATCCCTTCATTGAGAAATAAATCATATGATAAAAGACTGAGAGAACTTGATCTATTTTCACTTAAGAAACGAAGGATGAGAGGCCAATTGATAGTGTTTTAAAATTCTAAAAGGATTCAGTAACATTAATCTAGATAAGTTATTCAAAAAAGCCGAAGACACATCTACAAGAGGAAACAATTTAAAATTATTAGGTCGGAGATCGAATCTAGATACAACAACAAAAATCTTCACTCACAGTGTAATTGATGAGTGGAACAAACTTCCAAATAAAGTAATAGACAGCTCCTCTATAGATACATTTAAGAAAAATCTAGACTCATACCACAGAAAAATTGGTATGGAGTAGGCAGTAATTATCACCGTTATTATTTGTTAAGTATGGAAGTGAAGAAGTCCTTGCATGACAGTGTGGTAATCCCGACACTGACTTATGGAAGCGAAGCATGGACGTTGGTTGAGAGACTCGGACCAAGAGTGAGAGCAGTGGAAATGAATTACTTAAGGAGTGCGTGCGGAGTTACATGGAGGGATAGACAGACTAATGAGGAAGTAAGAAGGAGGTGTGGTGTGGAGGTAGATGTGCTGGAAAGTGTGAAAAGGAACAACTTGAGATGGTTCGGCCATATGGAACGTATGGAAAGCGAGAGAATGACTAAGAGGGTGTACGAGAGCGAGGTGGAGGGACAGAGAGGGAGAGTAGACCGAATATGAGGTGGAAGGATGGAGTGAGGAAGTACATGAACGAAGGCGGTGCTGGTTGGGGGGAGGGGCGTCGACTGACTGGGGACAGAGGTGCATGGGGGCGGTTCGTTCGTGGCCACCCCTTCGGGGATCACGGCGTCAGGCAATAGATAGATAGATAGATTATTTGTTCAGCTGAAGAGAGCGTTAGAAAAGAAAACAAATAATACACAAATAAAAAATAAGAATAATAAACATCACTAAATATGTACTATCATACAAAAATGTATCCCTACTAAAATGACACGCTCCATTTAGACTCAATGGACGAAGTAATATGGAAAATATTGTTTGAGCGTAGGATAGGTTGGTAGCCCAGGGGGCGGATCCACAAAGCATTTAACGATTTCGACCTTGTTCGTATCTTTGCATTACTGACCTCGCCGAAGTGTATCAGGCTCATTTCGAGCGCAGTGGAACATTTTCTTCCTCCTGAAATATGAACCTGTATTGAGATTTCGCAGCAATGCCAAGTCTTATTCCTTGCCATGAAGAAACGTTTCCGAACGAAATCTTAGCTTACCGACGTCGTAAAGTTTTGTGGCTCCGCCCCCTGGATTATAGGGCTAAGCGGTGCTCTAGATATAAGTGTATTATCAAATGGTGACACGTGATGCCTTTGTGAAAATAAATACGAGAATACCACTGATGGAATTATTCCTGATATTACGATGTATAGCATTGATTGATACAATATGATAAGGAACAGATGTTTTGTGACATTTCAGACAGCCAGGCTTGCCAACTATACCGAAACTGCTCGAATCGTACCCCACTTTATGAAACTCAGCGTTCACGAGAGTAAGGATACTTTTTGTATGATAGTACTGTACATACTACTAAGGGTGATGGGTTGGATGATTCCAATTAACCCCAAAATTGACATGCTGCTAAGGCAAAGGGTTGCATGATTTTTTAATTTCTTTTTTGTTTTCCCTTTCTTTTTTTCCAATCTTTCCTGTAAATTCCTTCTGGGGATTTCGAAGCCCAGCAAGGTTAATCACTTCCAACTTTTTCATGTACGGCAATTGCCGGAGGGAACGGAGGGTGGGGAGAGAGCCTTCTTCTTTTCTATCCTTTCCTTCAACTTTCCTTTTCTATCGGATATGCCATCTCTACTAGAATTAAGTCCTGACAATCTCGTTTGGATTGTAAGGTCTGTGTGGCCAGTGTATCTATGTAAATATATGTAAATATCTCTCTCTCTCTCTCTCTCTCTCTCTCCTCTAACTTAAAACGAAAGAAAATGAGATTACCTTGATGAATTTGTCCAGGCTAAATCTTCTCATTCTCTCTCTACATTGGGTTGTCTCTGTATTTTCATTACAGTATCTATCTATCTATCTATCTATCTATCTATATCTTTCTATCTCTATGTCTGTCTATCTATATGTCTGTCTCTAACTATCTGTCTATCTATATATCTAATAACTATATATCTATCTATTTATCTGTAGTTATCAACTGTATCTATATATCTAACCACAGTATCTATTTGTATATAGAGAATGAATGATGAAACAATCCATACATCTCCCTTCAAGCGGCTCTCAAATAACAATGTTGATATTATTGTGGATTGATATTTGAAGGAAAATTGCTCTTGAGACAATGAACACCAGACAGAGGTGCTCCGGGTAATAAAATATTAGAGCTTTGTAATATCGCGAATATGTAGCGGCGATAGTAGACCACCGAAGTCGACTTCACTTTAGTGGAATGGTTTTTTTTTTAAGGGGTTACTACTCGGTTTTGTAGGCTATTATTTCATTCGTTCATTTATTTTTTACTTTCATCGCTAGACCTCCATCAAGTTTTAAAAAACAGCCCCTAGACCCGCCCTTCAAGATAAATGTGTACATTTTTGATAGACAAATGTCCCGGCCGAAGGCCGGTTCCTCTTAAAATTACAGGCTCGCTTTCGCTCGCCAGGAAAAATCGACACCTAAATAGCACGAAAGGTCTTGAAATTGACAACGCAATGGGGTGAAAGGTATTAAAATCGCCAAACTAATGAAAGGATCGTCTTAACATTTAAAAACTAATATGCTAAACACGAGGGAGAAGGGGATCCAGAAAAAGCAAGTAGTACCCCCTTAACAATGGCAATATTTATGATTATTGGTGTGTCAATCAAATTACCTTATATTAATGTTAAATAATATAGTTAATTTACTATATTATTTCGTAGTAGATATTGGCTAGGATGAATTGGTTTTGAATGGATAATCGAACCATCGGACCGCTTCGAAACTTTGTGTATAGGCCAGGCGTTCGCGAGGATTTTAGTCTGCCATCAACCTCCGTAGAGTGTGGACTTGTATGTATTTCTATCCAGCCTGTTTGAACCCTTGCACCAATCAACACAGCTAAGCATACCTCATCTGTTCTCTCTATATGTAAGTAGGCCTGTTTATATTATGGGGGGTTCAATTTAAGGTGTAATAACGATCATCTGCATTATTAAGGTAACAACCCCAACCTAGGTTAACACACGCGAGGTTTCAATTTGATGCTTGTCTAATATAATATAAATACAGTCCAAAACGTTAGTCTTTGTCCAGCTTTGTCCCCTAGAGTTAAGCCGGAGTCGCATGAACCGTTTTTTCGAGCAATTTTTAAGGGCAATTATGGTCTGGCAGTTTCAATAATTACACTTTATCAGCATTCATCCGCCTAACGTACTGTACCTTCAGTCTAATTGCCGATGCCAGTGCCAAAAAGTCCCGAAATATAACGAGAACAAACTTGCTCATGGAAAATTGACGGAAAATCGCTTGTGACAGCGGCTTTAGGATATGTAAAAAACAGATTCTAAATAATGTGGGTTTATTGGGTTCCCTTTCAGTACTGGTGACTTCTTCTTTTTTCAGCTACATTTAGACGATTTTGTGAAGCTCAGGAAGGATATATGGTAGCTAAAAGGGTTAATTGAGGTAGTCTGTAGCCTTTTAATGGATAAACGCCCTTCTTAAGCTGAATAGAATCTTCTAATGGTTGCCAGAATATAATGAACAGAACATGACCGGTACTGAACGGGTTAAGGGGGATGGGCGTATTTATTTGCTCAGTTGTATATATTTGTATTATCATTTTAGTTTCCTCCATAAACATCAATCAAACTTTAAAAAAAGTAAAAAATAAACCCCCCCCAATACCCTCTCTCAAGATAAATTCGTACATTTGTATATAGAAAGATGGCTTGGCCGAAGGCCGGTTCCTCTTAAATTACAGGCTCGCTATTGCTCGCTAGAAACAAATCGACGCCTAAATGACACAAAAACTCGTAATACTGACAAAGAAATGGGGTGAAAGGTCTTAAATTCGCCAAACTAATGAACCGAACGTCATAACATCTGAAAACTAATGGGGCTAAACATGAGGAAGAAAGGGGACCAGAAAAGCATCCCATCTCCCCCTAAGGCCTGTACAGTATATTACCAGACACCATTATTTAACCCATTCAGTATTATCACACCTTTTTGTGACGCATGTCGAGTGTGAGCATGCTGTACAGAACGGCCAGTCATGCCCCACTCTCGCTAGGATCGTCAGGGCAGGAACTTTGGCTGTAGTCTGTGTAGAGTTTCCTAACTTAGTTCATGTGAGCCGTTGTACTATAAGTATTATGAATATGTATTTTGTTTTCATCTGAGTCAACGAGTTCTATTTTATATCATTAGTTGTAAGTATTGTGTATAAAACTTATTTGTAATGATGAGAGGAGAGAGAGAGATTACGTAACGGGGGTCAGTGAGTGCGCCATGCGGGAGGTGGGCCTAACTCATAGCACTCCCCTCCTCCCTCCTCCCCCTCAGTGCGTGGGAAAGCCTTTGTCTATCCCAGATTGAGAGAGATAAATTACGTAATGATTGTCAGTGGGCGGTCCTTAGTTGTTTACGATATGCTCACTAGAGGGCCGAGTATAAAAAGGGAAGTCTCGCCACATTTTCTTCAGAACTCATTAGGCAGAGCGACTTCTCATTTCCCTTGATAACTATAGACATTCTTCTGACTGATGTGAACTTTCTCTACTATCTGTACCGCCTTTTTTCCTCTTTTCCCGACCCTTTTTAACCTCAATGATCCCTTTGGTGCAGAGCTAGTCAGCCAACGTATTATCGCTTGAGTTCTCACGAGATATATGCCTATTAGATAGCCTATTTTGGAAGGGATAACTAGAATAGGATTGATTAATGTTTGTTGCACTCGTATATGCATTTCCCTGTGTATTATTATCATTGTTCCTGTTTTCTGCTGGTCTAGGTAATGCTAGACTGGGATAAGGCTACTGGTGTTGTGATTCCCGATGTGTACTAGATTTTGTTGAACCTGTACAATTGCAACGGAGACGTGGGAAGCCAAGGTGGTCTTTCTGACTGTGTACCTTGTGAGTTTAGCACTGTGTTGCGAGTGAGGGCTTTTGCCTCTGCCACCCAACACTGTGCTAACTCAGTTGCTTTGACTTTGAGAGGATCGCCAGGAGAGAACCAGATACTAGTGATCTGGATCTCTCAAGAGAGCATCCCGTCAATTAACGTAATTTGGCCGCACAGCCTTAAGGACCCCGCTAGGCTCCGAGCCGCTTGCTCAGCCATTGTTTTCTAGCCTACTACATCCCAGCTAGACTTTGCTCGATCAGCAGATACAGAATAGTATTGAAGCTTTCCTTATGTATGATATTGTTTAAGCACTATTGATTTCATGTGTTGCACGCTTAGCTACTTTAGTGATTAGTGGCCCACGAGCACAATCCGAGTAGGCTATTGCTGGTGCATTGGCGGAGTACTTCTTTTTAATGTTTGCCATTTACTATTGCATATTCTTATAATTCTTCTTATGTCAATTTAAACCTTTAATGATATGTCATTGCCAGTGTTTTGCTTATTTGAATAGCTGTTCAAAATCCGATACGTACTTCTTACGGGCATCCGAGAAGCATCTAACTTTATCAGAAGATTCCTTGCTCGATGCTTAGGGACTATTAATTTAACGTAACGTAATAGTGCCGATCCGAAGTAGAGGGTGGAGGACTTCTTAAGTTCTTAGTCAAGGGTGGATTACTTCGGCTTCGGCCAACACTATTCATTGGTGTTGTTGTTTCTTACTTCTTTGTTTGATTGTTGACCAGACTAGATAATTCCTGTCTCTTTATAAGTCTGTTGTTGAACACTAGTACCGAGTTCAGGTATACCCCGTTATAGCAGATCGAACTCTGGAGGGTATTGGTGTTTTTTGTTCGGCTGGCAGTACTCAGGGTTTGGGATCGTGTGTTTCCGTTGTGGCAGCGAGCCGTACTCGAGTCCTGATTGAGAGCCCTGGTGTACCTGAGTGCCAGGTCGTAACAAATGGCGACCTTGCTTAGGATTTTGTGAACAGTATAAATTTTTGCAGAGTTGTACAACATTTGTTTGTTTGTATTTTAGCGTGCATATCGAAGAATATTTTTTTTGTATGGCAATTAGTAGAGCATTTAAGAGACTCTAGTTAATTTAGTAATTAGTGCTTGCATAGGAAGTTTAACACTTTTGTCTCGAGAATTTTTTTGTGGACTTCAGTATGTCGTGCCCTAGCACTGACGATGAGCGAGAGATGCCATTTGAAGAGGTGCCGTTAGTAACCAGTGAGGAGGATGCTAGAGTTTTTGTGAGTAAGCGGTACCACGTGACGGAGGAGAGGCTGACTGGGGTGGATGTTTATGGCTTGCACCTGATAGCCAAGGTTTTGGGCATTTCCAATGTAGTAGGGATGTCCAAGGGGGAGCTGATTTCCTGGGTGTTGCGTGGGCGACATGGGGTTTCGGAGGAGAAGGTTTTTGGGGGGGTTCCTCCCCAGATCCCCTCTCACTCGACTCCCACAGTGCCGTCCACTCAGTTACCGGAGGTTAGCACTCTCCCACAGAGGGATGAGAATTGGCAGATTGGAGTGCCCTCGGGTGGTGCACATGGTGGTTCCCCAGTTTTTGCCCCCCCTTCTTCAGTAGTGGAAGCTCCCTCTTCCTGCCTGTCTCCAGATATGGTATTTAGACTTGAGCTTGCTAAGATTGAGGCTAGGAAGCAGGAGAATGAGACTAGGAGGCATGAGATTGAGGTTAGGAGGCAAGAGGATGAGACCAGGAGGCATGAGGCTGAGCTTAGGTACGACTCAGAGAAATATTGTGCTCAATTAGATTTAGATAAGACTCGTGCAGAGTCGACAGGGATTCGGATGGGCCGTGAGGGCCAAGTAAGAGAACAGTCCTTGTCCCACTTAGTCAAATTGGTGCCGGTATTTAGTGAAACTGAAGTCACAGAATTTTTTAATCGTTTTGAGAAGAAGTGTAGGGAGCATAATTGGCCTGAAGAGAAGTGGGCAGCTCTAGTCTCCTCAAGACTTACGGGTAAGGGTCTGAAGGCTTATGATGCACTGCCTTTAGAGTCTTGCATTGACTACCCAGAATTGAAGAGAGCTGTCCTACGGGCATAAGAGTTGCAACCAGAAACATATCGATTGAAGTTTCGGGGTGTTACAAAGACTAGGGAGGCGACCTTTCTTGAACATGCCCGGGACTTAAAAGATGCACTTACAAACTGGACACGTTCTGAGAAAGCTGAGACGGCCGAACAGTTGACTGAGCTGTTTCTGCTCGAGCAGTTTTATAAGTGTACTGGTGCAGAAATGACTTTAACTATTAAAGAAAAGAACCCAAAAACTCTACAGGAGGCAGCTGAGATGGCTGACCTCCGGCTATCACTAATTCGTGGGTGCGGGTCTGCCCAGCGTAGTGAGGCAGGTAACAAGGGGCGTGATGCCCCACCCCCCCGAGTTGGTGATATACATTATGCAAACAAGTACAAGAGCCATGATACCAAGACTGACCACAAGACTAGCACCGTCCCATTTAAGAAGGGGCCGGGCCCTTCCCAGTACCAAGAGAAGCCCAAAGGGGAGTTGGAGTGTTATCAATGTCATAAAAAGGGGCACTTTGCAAGAGTCTGTCCTAGCAAACCACCTACAGCAGCTGTGTCTTTGGCCTGCAACATTGGTGTGTCTCTGAAGTCTTCTGAGTTTGCCCGGGGCAGTTCGTCAGAGGCTGAGGCACAGCCAATGCAGAAGCACCTGGGAGGCTCGAACCCTGCTCAGGATGTTTTTTGCGACCATAGAGGGCGGGGTTGCGTGATGTGGGCGGGGCGCAAGCATGGAGTAGAGGTCTTGCGTGATACAGGTGCTTCCCAGACTTTGATGAACAACTTGACTGGCTACCCTATAAATGCGGCTCGGGTGGTAGTGGTGCAGGGTATTAATGCAACTCGGTCATACCCGCTGGTGCGGTTGGAGTTGGAGGTGGATGGTGTGGCACGTGAATTGGATGTCGGGATTGTGGAGAAACTGCCAGTGGAGGGCGTCAACCTTCTTCTTGGCAACGACTTTGCAATGCCCGCTTCTGAGGTTCTACCCTTAGTCGTTGCCGAGAGGACGGCCGACGTGAGTAGGGAAGAGCAAGAGTGGGTCGAGCGGTGCCAGACACAACCCATGGCGTGTGTTGTCACCCGAGCTCGGGCAGCTAAAGTGTCACAGCCTAGTCCTCCGTCTTCAGACCAGCGGAGGAACAATCAACAGGAGGAGGCTAAAGCTGAAGTTGGTTTTAAGAGTTTTGACTCGGCGGCTCTCCCGGGTGATTCAGTATTGGCACCTATGTTGGAGTCTGGAGAGGCCCCAGGACCTGTCACAGCTAGTGAGGAGGTAGGGCAGGAAGAGACTCCGAGGCAGCAACGTTACACACGGAGAGAAAAAAGGGTTGCTCAGTTTGATATTGGGGGTGGACTTGGGTTGCTTCGGAAGCATCTAGACAGGTTGGTTCCTTCAGATATTTGTAAACTGCAGTTGGAGGATCCGGAAGTTCAGAAGTGTGGTAATGGTGCTGTCGAGATCAAACACGAGGACGGGGAAGCATGTCATGTGAACCTGTTGGAGGAGTTTGTGAGGCAACCACCTGAGCAGCCTACTGTCCCTGCGTTGGTCTGCCGCGGCCAAGGTGGAGAAGGAGAGGGGGGCAGTAGGGCACAGGTGGAGGAGAGTAGGGATTGTCATGTCTCGGCGGAGCAGTGGGCGGGGGACACGAGTCTGGTGGCTGTGGAAGCGCTAGAGCACCTGCCTGAGCAGCAGTGTGCAGCACTCCAGCACCAGCTCGGTTCATACCCCACTGGTCGTGCCGAGCCCCTGAGTCTCACAACTCGGGCGGTGCAAGATGTTCCGCGAGCAGGTCACGTGAATGTTGAAAGACCGTTAGCCTCGTTGTTTCGGTGGTTCAAGGTGGGCGACGAGGCTTTGGCATGGTTGCCAGGTCAGGGTCGACCCATGGCTGCCAAGGGTGGTGGTCAAAAGGAGGACATTGAGCAGATTGGTGAGGTTGGCTGTGGAGTGGATGTGCCCGGTCGTCACATAGCCTCCCAATGCTGCTCTAGTCTAATGCAACAGCCCTACCATAGACCGACTGTATCTGGCCATGTCTCTAAAAGCGGTGATGCTGAGCAGGCAGATGTCGTCACAAGGAATGCGGGGGTGCGCATGTACGGTATCGGCGGGGAAGCCTTAGCAATAATGAACTATGGGAGTGACTGCACAGGTGGTACTGATTGTCCCTCTCATGACCTGGCTGTTCTAGGGACGAAGGTGGAGAAGGAGGGAGACTACAGGTTAGAAGCTGCGGTCTCGGCTGGGTTGTGGGAGGGCACTAGGCATGTTGTTCGTGGAGATAGTGCAAGGCTCAGTTTAATTCCCTACCGTATAAATCCTGCTCGACAGCCTATGGTGCAAGCAGAGCTGGATTACGTGTGGACGAAGGGTCTGAGGGATAAGGAATGTCGTGAGTGGTCGTTGCCTGTAACTTTGCAACCGGTGTTAAGTGGCAAGATCAGTGAGTGTGTTGATTGCGAGAGTGTGTGTGCATTATCCCTGACAGACGCCTATACCTTATCAAGAGTTGACGACACCATAGACCGCCTCGGGGCTGCATCGCCTATCACGAGGGTGGATTTAGTAAAAGGTTACTGGCAAGTACCTTTGTCCGAGCGTGCTAAAGAGGTATGTGGTTTTGTTGTGGACGGGAGTACCTACCAGTGCAATGTTATGCCTGACGGACTTAAGAATGCACCAGAAACGTTTCAGAACCTGATGAATGAAATTGTAAAGGACGATGATGGGCTGGAGCATCCTGTTAGTTTCTGCTCGGAGAAGTACAATTCGGCCCAGGGGAGCTGCTCTGTTGTCGAGGAGGAGCTGCTGGCGGTTGTGCTTGCGCTGGGGCATTTCGAGGTCTATGTTCCAGCCTATGGTCCGGTCGTTGTAGTTTACCCAGATCATCACCCTCTCAAGTTCTTGGACCAGTTTCACAATCGGAATATGAGGCTGATCAGGTGGTCACTAAGGTTATTGGTATATAACCTGGACATACGCCATATTGCCGGTTGTGACAACGTGGTTGCAGATGGTCGTTCAAGGGTATATGATCCTGGGTAGATTGACACACGGGTAGCCTCCTGCTTTAGTTTGAATAGTATTTTGCGCTTGGTGGCTCGCGGTTGTAGCCCAGCGTATTGGGTCGTAAAGCAGGAGTTGAGCGTTTGGTATAGAAGAAAATAGGCTGCCCTTATAGTGCAGCCGGAAAAAACATTAAAATATAAAAAAATCATATAAAAACTCTTTCTTTTTGATATAGATAATTGTATAAGTTTGTCATAGCCTATTGAGTTTGAGTAGTCCACGAACTATCAAACGGCTGAGCTGCTGTAAGCTCGCTCTGGGAGCATGATATTGTGTCTTTTTTGCTATTGGTGGGAGGAGTTATAAAATGTGATTTTTTTTTTTTATATAATAAGATGTGTTTTAGTGATAAACTCGGCTTTGTTTTAGTGCCATGCGGTCGCTGGGTGTGAGGGGCTTGATGGGGTTCTGTGTGTGTCAGATTTTAGCTCAGGGTTGAGCAAGTAAAATCTTGGGGGAGGTGTGACGCATGTCGAGTGTGAGCATGCTGTACAGAACGCCCAGTCATGCCCCACTCTCGCTAGGATCGTCAGGGCAGGAACTTTGGCTGTAGTCTGTGTAGAGTTTCCTAACTTAGTTCATGTGAGCCGTTGTACTATAAGTTTTATGAATATGTATTTTGTTTTCATCTGAGTCAACGAGTTCTATTTTATATCATTAGTTATAAGTATTGTGTATAAAACTTATTTGTAATGATGAGAGGAGAGAGAGAGATTACGTAACGGGGGTCAGTGAGTGCGCCATGCGGGAGGTGGGCCTAACTCATTAGCACTCCCCTCCTCCCTCCTCCCCCTCAGTGCGTGGGAAAGCCTTTGTCTATCCCAGATTGAGAGAGATAAATTACGTAATGATTGTCAGTGGGCGGTCCTTAGTTGTTTACGATATGCTCACTAGAGGGCCGAGTATAAAAAGGGAAGTCTCGCCACATTTTCTTCAGAACTCATTAGGCAGAGCGACTTCTCATTTCCCTTGATAACTATAGACATTCTTCTGACTGATGTGAACTTTCTCTACTATCTGTACCGCCTTTTTTCCTCTTTTCCCGACCCTTTTTAACCTCAATGATCCCTTTGGTGCAGAGCTAGTCAGCCAACGTATTATCGCTTGAGTTCTCACGAGATATATGCCTATTAGATAGCCTATTTTGGAAGGGATAACTAGAATAGGATTGATTAAAGTTTGTTGCACTCGTATATGCATTTCCCTGTGTATTATTATCATTGTTCCTGTTTTCTGCTGGTCTAGGTAATGCTAGACTGGGATAAGGCTACTGGTGTTGTGATTCCCGATGTGTACTAGATTTTGTTGAACCTGTACAATCGCAACGGAGACGTGGGAAGCCTAGGTGGTCTTTCTGACTGTGTACCTTGTGAGTTTAGCACTGTGTTGCGAGTGAGGGCTTTTGCCTCTGCCACCCAACACTGTGCTAACTCGGTTGCTTTGACTTTGAGAGGATCGCCAGGAGAGAACCAGATACTAGTGATCTGGATCTCTCAAGAGAGCATCCCGTCAATTAACGTAATTTGGCCGCACAGCCTTAAGGACCCCGCTAGGCTAAGAGCCGCTTGCTCAGCCATTGTTTCCTAGCCTACTACATCCCAGCTAGACTTTGCTCGATCAGCAGATACAGAATAGTATTGAAGCTTTCCTTATGTATGATATTGTTTAAGCACTATTGATTTCATGTGTTGCACGCTTAGCTACTTTAGTGATTAGTGGCCCACGAGCACAATCCGAGTAGGCTATTGCCGGTGCATTGGCGGAGTACTTCTTTTTAATGTTTGCCATTTACTATTGCATATTCTTATAATTCTTCTTATGTCAATTTAAACCTTTAATGATATGTCATTGCCAGTGTTTTGCTTATTTGAATAGCTGTTCAAAATCCGATACGTACTTCTTACGGGCATCCGAGAAGCATCTAACTTTATCAGAAGATTCCTTGCTCGATGCTTAAGGACTATTAATTTAACGTAACGTAATAGTGCCGATCCGAAGTAGAGGGTGGAGGACTTCTTAAGTTCTTAGTCAAGGGTGGATTACTTCGGCTTCGGCCAACACTATTCATTGGTGTTGTTGTTTCTTACTTCTTTGTTTGATTGTTGACCAGACTAGATAATTCCTGTCTCTTTATAAGTCTGTTGTTGAACACTAGTACCGAGTTCTTGTATACCCCGTTATAGCAGATCGAACTCTGGAGGGTATTGGTGTTTTTTGTTCGGCTGGCAGTACTCAGGGTTTGGGATCGTGTGTTTCCGTTGTGGCAGCGAGCCGTACTCGAGTCCTGATTGAGAGCCCTGGTGTACCTGAGTGCCAGGTCGTAACATTTTTTACATTATATTTTGGCTAACCCTAAGAGATTTTATGCAGCTTACGAAGAACCTCTATAGCAATCATAGGGGTCAGTGTTACTCTCACTTAACCTCTGTATTATTAACTACAGTATTTACCTATATATCTATATCTGTCTGTATCTATCTACCTATATCTATTAATCTATATGTCTGTCTGTCTGTCTATCTATCTAGGCCCATCTTTCTATATATATATATATATATATATATATATATATATATATATATATATATACCGGTATATATGTTTTTTTTATATATTAATATATCTGGCTGTGTCTGTCGGTCTGTATATCAACTGTATTATTCTAGCTAACACTATTAGCGATTTACTTTAGCCTCCCATAAACTCTTCCTAAACTTAATACACCCGACCACAAATATCCAGAGTAATATACAAGGCGGCGTTCTGGCGTACTCAAAAGGCATACAACACGTTCAGCTAACAACCAAAAGTACACAGGTTCGATTCCCACACACGCAATGCCCCTGTTCACCTAGCAGTATAGAGGGATTTTTATTATTATTTTTTTTTTTTGAAGGAACTATAGGAGTCAAATAGTGTAATTGTGATAATTTTTACCTATGTGATATTTTTCCTATTTTTACCTATGTGATATTTTTCCTAACCTCCATAATATTGTCTAATGTTAACTAAAGTCAAAGTTAAATGGCGCCATCTTATACTGAAGGGACTATATAGAAAAATAATTAAATTAATATATTGATACTTTGGGAAATAAGATGCTAACTAGAATCACGACAAAGGGACGAATTAATAAATACAATATATAAATAGATACTTCGGAACATATGATGAGCTGCGGCAAAGAGACTATCTAATAAATATAAGATATAAATTGCTACTTCGGATTAAATGAGGTTAACCCGATTCACGACAAAAGGGACGATTAAATAAATAAATGATATAAATAGTTACTTCGGAAACTAAGATGCTAACCAGAATCGCAACAAAGTAACTAATACATATTTATATAATAAATATTAATAGATACTTCGGAAAATATGATGCTAACTCGAATCACCACAAAGGGACTATCAAATATATAAATATATGATATAAATTGATACTTCGGATTAAAAGATGTTAAACAGAATCACGAGAAGGGACGATCAAATAAGTAAGAAAATATAAATTGATACTTCCGAATAAAATAATTTAAGTGGAGATGGGCGTGTTTATTGGCTTATGGTTTTATCTTTTTATTAAGTTTTAGTTTCCTCCCTAGACTTCCATCATGCTGTAAAAAACACCCCCTAGACCCCTCTTCAAGATAAATTTGTAAATTTTTCGGTAGAAAAAGTCCCGGCCAAAGGCCGATTGCTCTTAAAATTACAGCCTCGCTATCGCTCGCCAGGAAAACATCGACACCTAAGTGGCACGAAAGGTCTTTATATTGCCAAAGAAATAGGGCATACATTCTTAAAATCGCCAAACTAATGGGCCGAACGTCTTAAATTATATAAACCAGTGGGGTTACACATGAGGGAGAAGGGGGCCAGAAAAACCGGCCAATCCCCCCTTAAACAGAATCCTGACAAAAGGACGGTCAAATATATAAGATATAAACATAGACTTGGGTAAATACGATACTACACCCAGACAGCCCATTCCTATTCCGAGAAACTCCCCAACGACTCTTACCCTACAATTCCAAGGAGATGGCTGGCCTCTTAAGGGGGGATGGACTTATATATATATAATATATATATATATATATACTGTATATATATATACTGTATATAATATTTGTTTAGTTTCCTCCCTAGACCGTCATCAACTTTAAATAAACACCGCCTAGACGCCCCTTCGAGATATATTTGTAAATTTTTTCGGCTCGCTATCGTTCGCCAGGCACGAAAGGTCCTAAATTTGACAAACAAATGGGATGAAAGGTCTAAAATTTGCCAAACGAATGGGGCGAACGTCATGAAATCTGAAAAGTAATGGGGCTGAGCATGAGGAAGTAGGGGGACCAGAAAAACGACCCATCTCTCTTTAACATTCCACAGGCAAGGCAGTATCCTCAAATGTCTCCACCAAAACAAATTTAACATGCTTAAGAAAAATACTAAGGTTTTGAATGTGTATCTAGTTTTTGCCGGACGCCGTGATCCCCGAATGAGTGGCCACGAATTAATCGCCCCATGCACCTCTGTCCCCAGTCAGTCGACGCCTCACCTGCCATCCAACACCGCTTTCACACATATACTTATTAACTCCATCCTTCCACCTCACTCCCGTACACTCTCTTAGTCATTCTCTCGCTTTCCATATGCTCCACATGGCCAAACCATCTCAAGGTGTTCCTTTTCACACTTTCCAGTACATCTACCTCCACGCCACACCTCTCTCGTACTTCCTCATTCGTCTGTCGTCTATCCCTCAATGTAACTCCACACGCACTTCTCAAGTAACTCATTTCCACCCCTCTTATTCTTGATTTGTGTCTCCCCAACAGCGTCCATGATTCACTCCCGTACGCAAATGTTGGGATGAATATATATTTATAATTATATTTATTACCAACATGAAATTTAAGTCTGATATTTTCTTATTTGGGACAATTGCATTTATTTTCATTATTCATTAAAGATTAATACTATCTGGGGCAACGTCTTGGGGGTTATTATGACATTTTGCTTAATTGTTATTGAGGGTTTTAATTGTTTGTGGCATTTTCAAACTATGTATTTTTAATTTACCCTTTATACTTAAGGGTGGTCACAAGCTTTTTTTTCTCTCCTTTTCTCTCTTTCTCTGGCTTGTATTTATTTGGCCCCATTCAGCCTACTGTTTTAAGACGTTTACTCCCATCCAGGTGTCAATATTTTTCCTGGCGAGCGGTAGCGAGCCAGCATATTTTGTTTACAGTTTTTGACAGCCGGCTAAATGTCTCCGGTGAAGCCGAATTTCGCCATACAATGTTGGTTCGCTATCGCTCACCAGGAAGAAATTGACACCTAGATGGGCATAAATGTCTTCCAACAGTAGGCTGAATGGGGCCGAATGGATACAAGCCAGACAAAGAGAGAAAAAAGCCTGTCACCCCCCTTACAAAAATGCCTCTCCAGACCCCCATCAAAGTCAAAACAAACGTTCCCCAGACCCCCTTCAAGATAAACGCCCACATAAGTTCTGTTCCTCGTCCTGATCTTATGTTTGAAGGTAAATAAGTATGAATGAATTGCGAGTGTGTCTTCATTTAAGGGGAGATCTCCACTTGAGGGATTTTTTTCTTGACCCCTTTTTCCCTCATGTTTAGCCCCATTGCTTTTGATATTATAAAACGTTTGCCCCATTAGTTTAGCGAGTTTAAGAACTTTCACCCCATATTAAGACCTTTCGTGCAATTCAGGTGTCGATTTTATCCTGGCGAGCGATAGCGAGCCTGTAATTTAAGAGGAATCGGCCTTCGGCCGGGACATTTTTCTACCGAACAATGTACAAATTTATCTTGAAAGGGACTCAAGGGGGTGTAATTTTAAGTCTGATGGAGGTCTAGGGAGCAAACTAAATACCTCCCCTTAATTGTCAGTTGACTAGCTAGATGAGTTAACCACTGTATACAAAACTTCACTCGTAATTCTGTCATGTGCATATTATATCCATCTATAAAATCATGTAGAGAAACAGAACTAATATGGGCTACTGTACATTATTCGGTAGAAAAATATCGCGGCTGTTTTTTTCCAAATTGCAGGCTTGTTATCGCTCGCCCGGGAAATATCGACACTTTGTTGGGTTGAAATGTCATATTATCGCCAAAATAATGAGGTGAAAAGTCTTAAAATCTCCAAACAGGGAGTAAAACCGGGAGGGTCCAAGTAGTACAAAGGAGTACAAAGGAGTACAAAGGAAATCAAGCAACAACAGATCTAATGACCCTTCTAGGTTGCTTGTCCTCCAAAACACTGAGGATCAAGTGTCCAAACAGTGGTTTAGAGTGGGTAAGGGAACATTGGAAAGGGAATTACTGCCCTGGAACTAATGTCCGTGGCAGGATTAGGAAGTTAGTAGGGGACAGATGGGTTAGTAACTGAGGGGGGGATAAAATAAAGTTATTCATTTACAAACGCAGTCAGTCGCGGGTTTGAAGCGAGATATTTGTCTAGGCGGAGTTTAAATGAATCAACGGTGATGCAGTCTATAACGTTTCGGGTAAGCCCATTCCACAAGTTGACAACTCGATTGAAGAAGAAATTCTTAGATTCATGTGAGTTAAAAGATTTACCAATAATTTTGCAACCGTTTCCTCGCGTGTAATTAGATTGGTCGATAGTGAAGTACTTACTACAGTTCATATTGTCGATGCCTTTGATGATTTTGAACACTTGAATTAAGTCACCTCTTAATCTGCGCTGGGTTAAAGGAAATAGATTTAATTCTCTAAGACGCTCTTCGTATGGTTTGTTCTTTAGGCTAGGTATCATTTTGGTAACTCTACGTTGAACTCGTTCTAGCTTGTTTATATCTTTTTGGTAATAAGGGCACCAGGATTGAACGCAGTATTCCAGAAGAGGGCGGACTAAGGAATTGTAAAGGGTTAGGATAACTTCTTTGGATTTATGCTCAAATGACCTGCCTATAAAGCCAATTATTTTGTTTGCCTTCTTAACAACTTCTGAACATTGTTGACTCGGTTTTAGGTTACTCGATATTGTTACTCCCAGATCGGTTTCTCTGTTTACATTCTTAAGCTGAGTGCCATTCATCGAATGGTCGAATTCATCGAATGGTCTCCAAAGTAGACCCACCTTGCACCAGATAGGGTTAAGTAAGGGTAAATTCTAGAACAAATGATTGCCTTAGTTTATATATTAATATATTTGTTATATTTAATATATTTGTTATATTTAATATATTTGTTATATATTATATTTTGTTGAAGTTATCCCGGACTGGTTCGAATCTTCTCATTAAGGGGGGTCACCTGCTTTTTTTCTCTTTCTCTCCTTTTCTCTTTTTCTTTGGCTTGCATCCATTCGGCCCCATTCACCCTACTGCTTTAAGACGTTTATCCCCATCCAGGTGTCGATATCTTCCTGGCGAGCGATAGCGAGCCAGCATTGTATGGAGAAATCCGGCTTCGCCTGAGACATTTTTCTATCGAAAAATTTACAAACTTAGCTTGCTCTCAAAACAAAAATATATATGCTGGCTCGCTACCGCTCACCAGGAAAATATTTACACCGGGATTGGGGTAAAAGTCTTAAAACAGTAGGCTGAATAAAGCCGAATGGATACAAGCCAAAGAGAGGGATAGAAAGAGACAAAAAGCGAGGTCTATCTATCTATCTATTGCCTGACGCCGTGATCCCCGAAGGGGTGGCCACGAACGAACCGCCCCCATGCACCTCTGTCCCCAGTCAGTCGACGCCCCTCCCCCCAACCAGCACCGCCTTCGTTCATGTACTTCCTCACTCCATCCTTCCACCTCTCATTCGGTCTACCTCTCCCTCTCTGTCCCTCCACCTCGCTCTCGTACACCCTCTTAGTCATTCTCTCGCTTTCCATACGTTCCATATGGCCGAACCATCTCAAGTTGTTCCTTTTCACACTTTCCAGCACATCTACCTCCACACCACACCTCCTTCTTACTTCCTCAATAGTCTGTCTATCCCTCCATGTAACTCCGCACGCACTCCTTAAGTAATTCATTTCCACTGCTCTCACTCTTGGTCTGAGTCTCTCAACCAACGTCCATGCTTCGCTTCCGTAAGTCAGTGTCGGGATTACCACACTGTCATGCAAGGACTTCTTCACTTCCATACTGACCACCCTATTTCTTGTTACTGCTTTTAGCATTCCTACAACCCTCTTCCCCTGTTGTACCCTCTCCCGCACTTCTTCATCCATAGTCCCATCTTTACTCAACACACTGCCCAGATACTTATAAGAGTTGACGATCTCCATAGCCTGACTGTTCAGCTTCACCTCACACTCTGTGACTTCACCCCCTTTCGAAGACCACAACCTTGCTCTTCCCCGCATTTACCTTCAAATTCCGTTTTTCGCACACCGTTCCAAACTCATTTACCAGACCCTGCAACTCCCATTCATTATCACTCATCAGAACTGTATCATCTGCAAACAGCAGTATAGGTAGCTTCCACTCAATTCCCTCCCTTTTCAGCGATACACCAACATCCACTGCTCTTGATAGTATTTCTTTCATGACTCCATCCATATATACAGTAAACAACCACAGGGACATCACACACCCCTGTTTCAAACCAACATTCAGGTCAAAGAACTCGCTCTGCTCACTCTCCACACGTACTGCCGCCTTTGCACCCTCATACATGCTCTTCACTACTTTCAGCAACTTGCCCTCTACTCCGTATATTCTAAGTACTTTCCACAAACCTTCTCTATCCACTCTGTCATAGGCCTTCTCCAAGTCCATAAAGGCAACATACACCTTTTTTTTCTTCTCCAGATACTTCTCCACATCACAATTCAGGGTAAAAATCTGATCTGCACATCCTATTCCCTTCCTAAAACCTCCCTGCTCATCGCCTATCCATTTCTCCGTTCTCACTCTCACTCTCTCAATCACTACCCTACTGTATACCTTTCCTACTACGCTCAGAAGACATATTCCTCGGTGGTTACCACACACTCCTCTTTCCCTTTGCCCTTATATAGGGGGACTATTATGCCAGTCTTCCAGTCATTGGGTGCACTTCCCTTCTCCCATGCTAGTTTGCACATTTTCCATACCCATTCTATCACTATCTCACCACCATACCTCAACATTTCCCCACACACTCCATCTGTTCCTGGCTGGTGCTTTCCCCAACTTCACTCTTTTCATGGCTTCCCACACTTCTGACCTGATCCCCACCTCCTCCTCCTCCACTACTTCTCTTCTTCTCCCTCCCATACCATATCCAGCTATGTTTGCTGGCTCTTCATTCCTTACATTTAGCAACTCACTGAAGTACTCCCTCCATCTTTCGACTCTCTCTTGCTTCTCGGCTAGCATTCTCCCATTCTTATCTTTCACACCCTTACTGTTTCCCTTGCTACCTTCCCTAACTTTCTTGACTTCTTTCCAGAACAGTTTCTTACTCTCCCTCCATTTTACACTCAGATTCCTTCCAAATTCCTCATCTACTCTTCTCTTACTTTCCTTCACTACTCTCTTCACCACCCTCTTACTCTCCACGTACCTCGCTCGTTTCTGTCTCTCGGAATCTTCATTCCCTCTACTACCCAACCACTCTCTATATGCTTCTTCTTTTCTTCCACAGCTATTCTTACCTCTTCTGTCCACCATGCTGTACCTTTCACTCCCCTCCCTCTTCTCCTCACTCCACACACCTCCTCACATGCTGCACAGATCTCATCCTTAAACACCTTGCTCATCTCCACTTCCTCCATAACTTCCAGGTCGAACCCACCTAGTCGTCTTTTCACTGCTCTCCTGTACTCCTCCCTTAATTATTACATAATATTTTTATTTCGGAGGTTCGTGTGTGGTGTTCGAGGGTTCATATTGAGCATTATTTGTGTCTTGTAGTGTTCACTGATTGACCTAAATCCTGGTTCAATATTAACTCTCGAACTGCAATATGAACCTCTCCGAAACGTAAATATTAAGTAGGCCTAAACATATTTAGGACAAGATTCGATTATGTTCGGGTTAAATTTGATAACCTAGGCCCTAACTTATGTCGTTGAGTAGTCGTGGTCAGTAATACTCGAACACATGGTAAAATGAAGACAATGAACATTAGCTATACCATGTTCCAAGTAAGTAGGCCAAAACTCTTGATTATGAACCTCTACAACTCACAAACGACGAGAGTAATCTGGTCAATATATATATATGTCTACAATTTGGGAAACAGGCAGGAAACACGTGTGGAAATTTACATCCCATTTGCTCTAGCCCTTTATGAGTTACAGAGGTTGGAGTTCAGGATTTCTGGACTACCTCTTTGGAACAGGCTATAGTTCGTCGGTGCACCATGATTGCCACTTGAATAATTGCCCAGAAAATCCTGACCACAAGGTGTTCTTTAAAGGGGGGTCACCTGTTTTGGTTCTGTCCTTTTCTATCTTTCTCTGGCTTGTATCCATTTGGCCCCATTCAGCCTACTGTTTTAAGACGTTTATCCCCTTCCAGGTGTAAACAAAATTCTGGTGAGCGGTAGCGAGCCAGCATATTTTTTATTTTTGTTTGACCGCAGGCTAAATTTGTAAATTCTCCGGCGAAGCCGGATTTCTTCATATAATGCTGGCTCGCTATCGCTCGCCAGGAAGAAATCGACACCTAGATGGGGATAAACGTCTTTAAATAGTTGGCTGAATGGGGCCGAATGGATACAAGCCAGATCAAGACCGAAAAGGACAGAAATAACAAAAAGCAGGTCACCCCCCCCCCCTTAAGGGATGGTTTTTAGTTTGTTTCCTAGACCTTCATCAAGCTTAAAATACACCCCCTAGACCTCCTTTCAAGAAACATTTGTAAATTTTTCAGTAGACAAATGTTCCGGTCGAAGGCCGGTTTCTCATAAATTACAGGCTCGCTATCGCTCGCCAAGAAAATGTCGACACCTTAATGGCACGAAAGGTCTTAAATTTAACAGAAATGGAGCAAAAGTTCTTAAAATCGCCAAATTAATGGGGGGAAAGTCTTAAAACTTCCAAAGCAATGGGCTAAACATGAGGGAGAAAGGGGTCCAGAAAAAAATCCCTCCAATGGAAATCTCCCCTCAACCCCTCATTATAAATAAATTGCTCATTAGATATTAGGTTGACTCATTATAAATTATATACTGTATAAAGTACGGATTACATATTATTTTTCCTCTCATACATAAATTGGTTATTAAATATCTGTTTACCTCGTCGTATATACTGTATATTGCTCATTAAATATTACTTAACCTCTCATCATTTAGGAAGTGTTCATAAATTATTTTGTAGACTCTCATCATATACAAATTACTCATTAAAATGTGTGTTAACCTCATCATATATATATACAGCATATATATATATATATATATATATATATATATATATATATATTATCTGTTTACCTCATCATATATAAATTGTCATTCGGTAGTTTGCTTACCTTGCATCATATATATATATTACTCAATAGATATTTTTATTTATTCATAAAGTGATCGCTATAATGTTGCCGTGATAGTTGCTTTGGGGTATTAGGGTATAATAAGAATACTGTCAAATAAAAGTAACCCGATAAACAATGTAAATTAACCCCTTCATAACCATGACGCCTTTTTACCTTTGATACTGGCAACAATATTGATAATTGTATGCAGTTTAAGGGGGGTCACCGGCTGTTTTGATTGTTTCTCCGTTTCTCTCTTTCCCTGGCTTGCATCCATTCGGCCCCATTCAGTCAACTTTTTTAAGACGTTTATCCGCATCCAGGTGTCAATTTCTTCCTGGCGAGCGATAGCGAGCCAGCATTATATGGAGAAATCCGGCTTGGCCGGAGACATTTTCTATCGAAAAATGTACAAATTTAGCTTGCTATCAAAAAACAAATCTATATATATGCTGGCTCGCTACCGCTCGCCAGGAAAATATTGACACCTGGATGGGGGTAAACGTCTTAAAACAGTAGGCTGAATGGGGCCGATTGGATAAAAGCCAAAAAGGGAGGAAGAGAAAGAGAAAAAAAGCGAGGTGGGCACCCTTAAGAAGGGACCCATGTTATTAAGAGGGTTTATTGAGATCGTATTTACCCATTTAAGTATGTGAGGGGGATTATGCAGTAAATAAAATCGTCTAATGGTAACCAGAATATGATGACAATTCCGTAAAGGTGGTGAAGGGGTTAATACCATGACGCCAATGTACAGTCGCGGTCAGGAATATTTGAACACCTGATGATAAAAAAAAAAAAAAAAAATGGGGAGGGCTAACTAGTGAATCCCAGTCATGAAACTTTTCGAGGATTATGACGAGTTTTATCAGTTTTTATTCTGGATGTCACTAGACTATTTTATTAAGTTTAGAGAGAATCTGTGGGAGTTAAAGGTATAATTGAGTTGGCTTTTGACCCCGTACATTCCCGTACATTCCCGTACATTGACCCCTGGGGGTTAGGGAATAGAATATGCCCCACGTGCCTTCTGCGTGTCGTAAGAGGCGACTAAAGAGGTTGGGTCGGTGGGCTTGCGACCCCCACCCGAAAAAAATATCTAAGCAAAAAAAAACGAACGAACAGCCTCGGATGCGGACGGAACCAACGTTGACGAACCACGACCGACTAAGGACATGCCTTCGGACATTCTGAGAATGGCTACGTGGAATGTTAGTGGCATGAATGATGGCACAAAAGAGAGAGAGGTTCTGGAAGTGTTAGTGAATGCCAGGCTGGATGTATGTGGAATGACAGAGACCAAATGGAAAGGTTCAGATGTGAGAGAATGGGAATGTGGAATGGGTGTGTGTGCTGGAGTGAGTGAAGGAACAGCGAGAGAAGGTGCATGTTTGTTTGTAAGTAGCAAATGGAAGGAATGTGTAAGAGAGTATGGGTCTGTGGGTTCAAGGATTGTGTGGGTGAGAATGAAAGTAGGAATACAAACGTGGGTGATTGTATGCGTGTATGCCCCGACAGAGGATATACTTGAAAGAAAGAAAGAGGAGTTCTGGATGAATGTGGAGGCGTGCCTGGAGAAGTTTGACAAGAACGAAAGAATATTTCTGATTGGGGATATGAATGGTAAGGTGGGTGATAGGAAAGTTGAGGGAGTGGTGGGAGGGTGGGGGGTACCATCAGAGGTGAATGGGAATGGTAGTGCACTTGTGGACGTATGTGTGGGGAGGAGGCTGTGGATAGCCAACACCTTCTTCCGACACAGAATGATCCACAGGTACACGTGGAAACGGATGTTGACGATGAAGGATAAGACAGTGGTGGAACGAAAGTCATTGATTGATTATGTATGTGTGGATGAACGAATGAAGAAATCTGTGATGGATGCTAGGGTGTATAGGGGTATTGGAGGGGGTCTGTCTGATCATTATGTAGTGGTAGCTAAGGTTAGAATACAAAAGAAGTGGGTGAGGAGAGCGGGAGGGAGGCGAGAGGAGGGTGGAATGGTGAGGAGGGTGGAGAGGTTGCAGAAGGAGGAAGTCAGGGAGGAGTACAGGAGAGCAGTGGAAAGACGACTAGGTGGGTTCGACCTGGAAGTTATGGAGGAAGTGGAGGAGATGAGCAAGGTGTTTAAGGATGAGATTTGTGCAGCATGTGAGGAGGTGTGTGGAGTTAGGAGAAGAGGGAGGGGAGTGAAAGGTACAGCATGGTGGACAGAAGAGGTAAGAATAGCTGTGGAAGAAAAGAAAAAAGCATATAGAGAGTGGTTGGGTAGTAGAGGGAATGAAGATTCCGAGAGACAGAAACGAGTGAGGTACGTGGAGAGTAAGAGGGTGGTGAAGAGAGTAGTGAAGGAAAGTAAGAGAAGAGTAGATGAGGAATTTGGAAGGAATCTGAGTGTAAAATGGAGGGAGAGTAAGAAACTGTTCTGGAAAGAAGTCAAGAAAGTTAGGGAAGGTAGCAAGGGAAACAGTAAGGGTGTGAAAGATAAGAATGGGAGAATGCTAGCCGAGAAGCAAGAGAGAGTTGAAAGATGGAGGGAGTACTTCAGTGAGTTGCTAAATGAAAGGAATGAAGAGCCAGCAAACATAGCTGGATATGGTATGGGAGGGAGAAGAAGAGAAGTAGTGGAGGAGGAGGTGGGGATCAGGAGGTCAGAAGTGTGGGAAGCCATGAAAAGAGTGAAGTTGGGGAAAGCACCAGGAACAGATGGAGTGAGTGGGGAAATGTTGAGGTATGGTGGTGAGATAGTGATAGAATGGGTATGGAAAATGTGCAAACTAGCATGGGAGAAGGGGAGTGCACCCGATGACTGGAAGACTGGCATAATAGTCCCCCTATATAAGGGCAAAGGGGAAAGAGGAGTGTGTGGTAACCACCGAGGAATATGTCTTCTAAGCGTAGTAGGGAAGGTATACAGTAGGGTAGTGATTGAGAGAGTGAGAGTGAGAACGGAGAAATGGATAGGCGACGAGCAGGGAGGTTTTAGGAAGGGAAGAGGATGTGTAGATCAGATTTTTACCCTGAATTGTGTTGTGGAGAAGTATCTGGAGAAGAAACAAAAGGTGTATGTTGCCTTTATGGACTTGGAGAAGGCCTATGACAGAGTGGATAGAGAAGGTTTGTGGAAAGTACTTAGAATATACGGAGTAGAGGGCAAGTTGCTGAAAGCATTGAAGAGCATGTATGAGGGTGCAAAGGCGGCAGTACGTGTGGAGAGTGAGCAGAGCGAGTTCTTTGACCTGAATGTTGGTTTGAAACAGGGGTGTGTGATGTCCCTGTGGTTGTTTACTGTATATATGGATGGAGTTATGAAAGAAATACTATCAAGAGCAGTGGATGTTGGTGTATCGCTGAAAAGGGAGGGAATTGAGTGGAAGCTACCTATACTGCTGTTTGCGGATGATACAGTTCTGATGAGTGATAATGAATGGGAGTTGCAGGGTCTGGTAAATGAGTTTGGAACAGTGTGTGAAAAACGGAATTTGAAGGTAAATACGGGGAAGAGCAAGGTTATGGTCTTCAAAAGGGGTGAAGTCACAGAGTGTGAGGTGAAGCTGAACGGTCAGGCTATGGAGATCGTCAACTCTTTTAAGTATCTGGGCAGTGTGTTGAGTAAAGATGGGACTATGGATGAAGAGGTGCGGGAGAGGGTACAACAGGGGAAGAGGGTTGTAGGAACGCTAAAAGCAGTAACAAGAAATAGGGTGGTCAGTATGGAAGTGAAGAAGTCCTTGCATGACAGTGTGGTAATCCCGACACTGACTTACGGAAGCGAAGCATGGACGTTGGTTGAGAGACTCAGACCAAGAGTGAGAGCAGTGGAAATGAATTACTTAAGGAGTGCGTGCGGAGTTACATGGAGGGATAGACAGACTAATGAGGAAGTAAGAAGGAGGTGTGGTGTGGAGGTAGATGTGCTGGAAAGTGTGAAAAGGAACAACTTGAGATGGTTCGGCCATATGGAACGTATGGAAAGCGAGAGAATGACTAAGAGGGTGTACGAGAGCGAGGTGGAGGGACAGAGGGGGAGAGGTAGACCGAATATGAGGTGGAAGGATGGAGTGAGGAACTACATGAACGAAGGCGGTGCTGGTTGGGAGGAGGGGCGTCGACTGACTGGGGACAGAGGTGCATGGGGGCGGTTCGTTCGTGGCCACCCCTTCGGGGATCACGGCGTCGGGCAATAGATAGATAGATAGACATTCCTAGAGGTCCTTCTTAAGCTGTATAAAGTAGTTGACTGATAAAAGGGTTAGTTAGTTGAAATAGGACTTCAGAGGCTATCAACCCTATTGAATTATTAAGCCAGCACACTGTAAGTCAAGAATGTAAGTTACACTGTAAGTTACGCTGGCCAGCTTGACAGAATGTACTCGTACTCGCTAGCGCTCGCCAGGGCAGTGAAGTGGGCTATAATAATCGTAGAACGATGTTCTTTCTTTCCTAGTATTCATGTTGTCACAGACAGATCAGTGGTGGTCTTTATTCTTGTCTGTGACACTTGCAAGTATTTTATATCATTGATAGAGTATAAGATTTGTAGTGTGAATTGCAAGGAAAGAGAGCGAGAAGGAGCAGCGAGGTGGTATTATGTGCGTGTGTATGTACGTGTGCCTTCCTCGCTCGGGCGGAGGTTCCCACGCTCGTGATTGGCCGGCGGGCCTGGCGCGTCATATGACGCCTGCTCTTCATGACGTAGTGGTCTGTGATTGGGTGCCACTGTCTCAGTTTGGTGCTGGGGAGCTCCTACCTGTGTGTCTCCTTAGAGCTTGGTATGTTGTGCTTGGTCCTAGACGTTCCTTGCAATCTGTCCCCAATCTAACCCTCTGTACTACTGTATCTCTATCTGAACTTCTTCTTTTCCAATACTTCTTGTCTTTATTCAATTACTCATCCCTTCTGGTTCTGCATATGCCTTCCATAGTCGGCCAGTCGTATTACCAGCACCAGTTCTCACATATATGTTTTGCACTAGCTTTAGGGATTATTAGTCATAGTCACATGGAGTCATATTATCATTGGGTGCTTCTAATTATTGAGTTGTTCTTTGTTACTATTTAATGCTAGACAGTGGAGGGTATTTTTGGTCGTTGTCTGAGTTATGTATATGGCAAGTCAGAGCCTGTACGACTTCGACGGAGCTAGGTAGCCTGTAACTCTTGTGAATATTTTTTCTTTGCGAGTGTAGCAATATACAAGCGAAGGGCTTTTGCCTACTCTTACTTGTATGCTTGCTACCTCATTTTGTTGACCTTTGTGGAGCGCCAGGGTAAGACCAGATACTTGAGATCTGGACTTACCAAGAGAGCCTCCTAGTCACTTAACGTAACATAAGGGAAATCTGTTCAAGGGGAGACCGTACGCTACGAGCATGCTTGCGCTCTGCCTAGCCTCCCTGTACCTTTTATGCCGCTGCTAGACTTTATTAGTAATAAAGACAGCATTGTGTTTATTAACTTCACCTGCGTATGCTTTAGGAATTATTCACGTATTATTTTAGCCTAGGTTGATGCATGGTGCACAACCCAGTATGGCTGTTACTTTGGCTAAGGAAGTACTGTTTTGAGTGGCTATTATTAGTGCTGTCACAGAGTTGTTGCACTCCCTTGTTTTATTATATGTATCCTACTTGTTGGTGTATTTAAGATACACGCTTTGGTGTCCTGCCCCTGCATTATTTCTGTTCTATATTTGACGAGCATCTTAGAGCATCAGACGTTTTCAGAAGATTCCATATCTGTTTGCTGTAGGACTAGACTTCCAGTACTCACACTAAAGTTAACGTAAGCATATACTCCTTTATTAAATCTTGTTATAGTTTATTTAAGCATTGTTATTACTTGAGAGCATTTTATTAACGTAAAGTACTCCTGTTGTGAGTAGGCTTTGCCGTCACCGGAAAGCCTTTGTAGAAGTGCACTAAAACTCAGTTAATTGATACCCCGTTATCCAGTAGATTAACTCTGGGAGGGTTTAAGTGTTTTGTTCACCGGCGTAATAGTTCGAGGGTTTGGAATTAGCGTACCGTTGTTGCAGATATAGCCTATCATCTAGTCCAATATTAAGTGCCCTTGTTTATTTCGTAGTGCCGGTAGTAACAAATGGCGACCTTAGTCCAGTATATAGTGAACTGAATATTGCAGTTTTTTTTTGGAGAAATCTTATTGCCATTTGGGGTTGAATTTATTTCTCTCAGTGTTGGCAGTGGACATTGTTTTGAGGATATATGGAACTTGTTGGAGTTTATTGGTGACCTAGTATTGCACTCAAAAACATCTTCGAATATTTTTTGTGAATAAAGCTACGCGAGAGTTTGGCTACTTTTGTCTTGACTTGAGAATTTTTGTTGTTGACTCCATGTCACTGGACGGGTCTGAGCATAGCGAGGGCACAGTGCGAGAGACAGGCGAGGAGGTGAAGGTGGAGTTGTTAAACGGCGTTCGGGTGGTGAACAGTGAGGAGGATGCTCGGATTTTTTTGGAGGAGCCTGTGACGGCGGACCGGGTGTCGGGACTGGACTGGTACGGACTGCAGTGTGTAGCCACGGTCTTAGGGTTTTCTGGTACTAGCGGTTTGTCGAGAGGTGAGCTGGTTATCTGTGTGCTCGGTGGGGTGCATGGGGCTTCGGGTGGAGCGGGAGCTGGGGCATCTTCGTCCCAGCCCCCATTCCACTCGACTCCTATCATGGCGCCCCCTCGGGCTCCGGAGCCGGGTACGTTCCCGCAGGCCGATGTCCGCTGGCGGTTGGGTATGCCTCTAGGTGACTCATGGGGTGGGTCCCCAATAGTAGCACCCCCTCTTCAAAGTTTGTCTCCCGAGATGTTGCTTCAGCTCGAGCTCGCCAAACTTAAGCAGCAGGAGCGACAGGCTGAGCTTGAGCTCGAGCAGCGAACGCATGAGTCTGAGCTCAAGTATAAGTATGAGTCTGCAAGGTATTGTGCCGATATTGACCTAGAGAAAACTCGCGTAGAGGTGACAAGGAACCGGGTCGTCCAGGGGGGTCGACCCCATGACCAGTCCCTGTCACATCAACTAAAGTTGGTTCCAGTGTTTGATGAGATAGGAGTTACAGAATTCTTTCTCCATTTTGAGAAAAAGTGCCGGGAGCACCAATGGCCCGAGGAGAAGTGGGCAGCCCTTGTTTCGTCACGATTGACGGGGAAAGCACTCAAGGCGTACGATGCTTTGCCCTTGGAGTCTTGCATTGACTACGAGGCGTTGAAAGAGGCTGTCCTGAGGGCGTATGAGTTGCAGCCAGAGACCTATAGGCTGAAGTTTAGGGATGTTTCCAAGAGAAAGGAGAGTACTTTCCAGGAACACGCTAGAGAGCTGTCAGATGCATTTGAGAATTGGTTAAGGTCGGAGAAGGAAACTACTTTTGATGCAGTGAAGCAATTAGTGTTGTTAGAGCAATTTTTTAAATGTACTGGCAGTGACTTGACTCTTAACCTGAAAGAGAAGCAACCAAAAACTCTGCAGGAGGTGGCTAAGCTGGCTGACCTCAGGTTGTCATTGATTCATGGGTGCGGGTCTGCACAGAGAGCTGAGGCAGGTAACCAGGGGCGTACCACTCCACCTCCCCCGAATTAAGGACACAGCTAATTACCCATTTAAGAGTACTGGTGCCAATTTTGATCCCAAGTCGAAACCCTTCCCGTTAAAGAAAGGCCAGGGCCCTTCCTCACCTCAGAGGAAGTCCAAGAGCGAAGTGGAGTGTTTCAAGTGTCATGAGAAGGGGCATATTGCGCGCTCATGTCCGAGCACACCGCCTACAGCAGTGGTGTCACTAGTGAGCAACATCGGTGTGTCTTTGAGGTCTTCCGCGTTTGCCCGGGGTAATATGTCGGTTGCGAAGTCACAGTCGGTGCAGAAGCAGCAGGAGAGCTCGTCACCCGTCCGAGATGCTTTTTGTGGTCATAGGGGGCACGGCACTGTGAGGTGGGCTGGTGTGGAGCATAGGCTTGAGTTGCTGTGTGATATGGGCGCTTCCCAGACACTTATTAAGAACTTCACTGGCAAGCCTATTAACGCGGCTCGGGTTGTGGTGGTTCAAGGCATCAATGCTATGCGGTCTTACCCGCTGGTCAGAGTGGAGCTTGAGGTGGACGGTGTGACACGAGAGTTGGATGTGGGTGTTGTAGAGAAATTGCCAGTTGAGGGGGTCGACCTCCTTCTTGGTAACGACTTTGCGATGCTCACTTCCGAGGTTCCACCCTTAGTCGTTGCCGAGAGGGCAGCCGACACGAGTAGGGAGGAGCAAGAGGGGCTCGAGAGATCTCAGTCCGCTCAGGTGTCACAGCCTAGTACCCAGGTTTCAGACCAGCAGAGGAAGGGTCGGAAGGAGAAAGTCGAGGCTGGTGGTCGGGTTGAGAGTTTGGACCCAGCGACACTCCTTGGTGACTCGGTACTCTCACCAAAATTGAGCTCCGGAGTGGCCCCAGAACCTGTCCCCCCTAGTGACATGGTAGGGCGTGATGGCACTCCGGGACAGAGTAGTTCCCAGGTACAACTAGAAGATCCTAATCTTGAGAGTTGTGGGAACGGGGCTATTGAACTCGATGAGGACGGGGATGCATGTCATGTGAACCTGTTGAAGGAGTTTGTGAGGCACCCACCTGAGCAGCCTACTGTCCCTGTGTTGGTCTGCAGCGGCCAAGGTGGAGAAGGAGAGGGGGGCAGTGAGGCACAGGTGGTAGAAAGTTGGGATTGTCATGTCTCGGCGGAGCAGTGGGCGGGGAACCCGAGTCAGGTGGCTGTGGAAGCGCTTGAGCACCTGCCTGAGCAGCAGTGTGCAGCAATCCAGCACCTGCTCGGTTCATACCCCACTGTTTGTGCCGAGCATCCAGGCCTCACAACTCATGCGGTGCACGATGTTCCGCTGGCAGGTCACTTGAGTGCGAGTAAACCGTTGGCCTCGTTGTTTCAGTTGTTAAAGGTGGGCGATGAGGCTTTGGCATGGTTATCAGGTCAGGGTCGACCCATGGCTGCTAAGGGTGGTGGTCAGAATCAGAACATTGAGCAGATTGGTGAGGTTGGCTGTGGAGTGGATGCGCCCGGTCGTTGCATAGCCTCCCAATGCTGCTCTAGTAGAATGCAACAGCCCTACCATAGACCGACTGTATCTGGCCGTGGCGCTGAAGGCGGTGATGCTGCGCCGGCAGGTGTAGTCGCAAGGAATGCGGGGGTGCGCATGTACGGTATCGGTGGGAAAGCCTTAGCAATTATGAACTATGGGAGTGACTGCACAGGTGGTATAGATTGTCCCTCTCATGACCTGGCTGTTCTAGGGACAAAGGTGGAGAAGGAGGGAGACTATAGTGTAGAAACTGCGGTCCCGGCTGGGTTGTGGGAGGGCACTAAGCATGTTGTTCTTAGCGATAAGTTGCAACCTCTTGTTCCTAAGCGTCAAGAGAAGTTGTTTACTAGGCTGTGGCAGTACGTCCGCATGTTTGTTGATTCTCCAGGCCTGATGTACGGGGTGGCACCCGACATGGAGGCTGGAGACAGTGCAAGGCTCAAATTGGCTCCCTTCCGTATAAATCCTGCTCGACAGCCTGTTGTGAAAGCAGAGCTGGACTACATGTGGGAGGAGGGTCTGAGGGATAAGGGATATCGTGTGTGGTCGTTGCCAGTAACGTTGCAATCTGAGTTAAGTGGCAAAATCCGTGTTTGTGTTGTTTGCAAGAGTGTTGGTGCATCATCCCTGACAGACTCCTATGCCTTATCCAGAGTTGACGACCCCATAGACCGCATCGGGGCTGCCTCGTTTATCACTAAGGTAGAAATAGTGAAAGGTTATTGGCAGGTCCCGTTGCCGGAGAGAGCGAAGAGAAGTGCCAGTCTTGTGATGGACTGGGCAGTTTATCAGTGTCAGGTGTTGTTTTGCTGCCGGAACACAAGTTGGATGTGTGGCATGTTAAAGGCACTGATAATGTTCTGGCTGATTGTTTGTCACGGGAGGGTATGTTTTAAGGAGCACCCTCGCCGTTCAGTCAGTGTTTGTTTGAGAGTGGAGAAAAATTAGGCTTGCCCCTGTAGTGCAAAGCCGCCAAAAACACTATTAAAAATAATACAAAAACCTCACATAAAAACTCTTTCTTTTGATAGTATATAAGTGCAGTATGTTACAGCAAGAATCTAAGACATTCTGAGTTTTTGTCTTAGTAGGCTAGGCTCGTTGAAGCTTGCTCGTTGAGCGTAATATTGTTAAGTGATACTATTATTTTGGGGAAGTGTTGTGTAGATTTTTTTTATATAATGAAGTGTTTTATGTTTGTGATTGTGCCTTGTTTTCACAACTTGGGGGAGTAGCTGGGTGAGGCGAGGTTTGTGGGCATTCTGTCTGGTCAGATGTGGCGTTTACCTGAGGTTAAAACTTCCCACATCTTGGGCGGGGTGTTACGCTGGCCAGCTTGCCAGAATGTACTCGTACTCGCTAGCGCTCGCCAGGGCAGTGAAGTGGGCTATAATAATCGTAGAACGATGTTCTTTCCTTCCTAGTATTCATGTTGTCACAGACAGATCAGTGGTGGTCTTTATTCTTGTCTGTGACACTTGGAAGTATTTTATATCATTGATAGAGTATAAGATGTGTAGTGTGAATTGCAAGGAGAGAGAGCGAGAAGGAGCAGCGAGGTGGTATTATGTGCGTGTGTATGTACGTGTGCCTTCCTCGCTCGGGCGGAGGTTCCCACGCTCGTGATTGGCCGGCGGGCCTGGCGCATCATATGACGCCTGCTTTTCATGACGTAGTGGTCTGTGATTGGGTGCCGCTGTCTCAGTTTGGTGCTGGGGGGCTCCTACCCGCGTGTCTCTTTAGAGCTTGGTATGTTGTGCTTGGTCCTAGACGTCCCTTGCAATCTGTCCCCAATCTAACCCTCTGTACTACTGTTTCTCTCTCTGAACTTCTTCTTTTCCAATACTTCTTGTCTTTATTCAATTACTCATCCCTTCTGGTTCTGCTTACGACTTCCATAGTCGGCCAGTCGTATTACCAGCACCAGTTCTCACATATATGTTTTGCACTAGCTTTAGGGATTATTAGTCATAGTCACATGGAGTCATATTATCATTGGGTGCTTCTAATTATTGAGTTGTTCTTTGTTACTATTTAATGCTAAACAGTGGAGGGTATCTTTGGTTGTTGTCTGAGTTATGTATATGGCAAGTCAGAGCCTGTACGACTTCGACGGAGCTAGGTAGCCTGTAACCCTTGTGCATATTTTTCCTTTGCGAGTGTAGCAGTATACAAGCGAAGGGCTTTTGCCTACTCTTACTTGTATGCTTGCTACCTCATTTTGTTGACCTTTGTGGAGCGCCAGGGTAAGACCAGATACTTGAGATCTGGACTTACCAAGAGAGCCTCCTAGTCACTTAACGTAACATAAGGGAAATCTGTTCAAGGAGAGACAGTAGGCAACGAGCATACTTGGCTTGCGCTCTGCCTAGCCTCCTTGTACATTTTATGCCGCTGCTAGACTTTATTAGTAATAAAGACGGCATTGTGTTTATTAACTTTAACTGCGTATGCTTTAGGAATTATTCACGTAATATTTTAGCCTAGGTTGATGCATGGTGCACAACCCAGTATGGCTGTTACTTTGGCTAAGGAAGTACTGTTTTGAGTGGCTATTATTAGTGCTGTCACAGAGTTGTTGCACTCCCTTGTTTTATATATATGTATCGTACTTGTTGGTGTATTTAAGATACACGCTTAGGTGTCCTGCCCCTGCATTATTTCTGTTCTATATTTGACGAGCATCTTAGAGCATCAGACGTTTTCAGAAGATTCCATATCTGTTTGCTGTAGGACTAGACTTCCAGTGTTTTCATAGAGCATTGAAGAGTTTAGTGTTGAGTACAGACTCACACTAAAGTTAACGTAAGCATATACTCCTTTATTAAATCTTGTTATAGTTTATTTAAGCATTGTTATAACTTGAGAGCATTTTATTAACTTAAAGTACTCCTGTTGTGAGTAAGCTTTGCCGTCACCGGAAAGCCTTTGTAGAAGTGCACTAAAACCCAGTTAATTGATACCCCGTTATCCAGTAGATTAACTCTGGAGGGTTTAAGTGTTTTGTTCACCGGCGTAATAGTTCGAGGGTTTGGAATTAGCGTACCGTTGTTGCAGATATAGCCTATCATCTAGTCCAATATTAAGTGCCCTTGTTTATTTCGTAGTGCCGGTCGTAACAAACGTCAGGACTGGAGCCTTTCTGCGAGAACGCTAATCCCTTGATAAACTAGGGAAACGCGCCATCGTATAATGCGAAAGCTATTTTTTTTGGCTCAGGCAGTTATCAAAATATTTCGCCTTTGTCTCGTAATTACGCGTACGCAAATTGTACAGAACTCGTGTCCGTGAATGTATAATATAATCTAGAAAACAAAAAATCAATAATCAAGTAACGCCAATAATTCTTCTGCCAATTATAGCTAGTTACTTGATCCATCCGATATTTTAATAGTTTAATTCAGGTGGACTAATCTTGAATGTGTCCATCATTGAAGTTAGTCAAACATTTAGTCAGTATTCATTTATATTCTGATTGCAGATTGCAGTTGAACAAATACGACTAATAATATATAGTAAAGATTGGATAGTCCTGCACTAACTTTTGAGGGTATATTTCTACTAAATGGCGCTTCCTGCGTGGGCGAGGTAGCTCACAGAAAAAGAAAGACAGAGAAGAATTAATAAGAAAAGGTGAACATTATAAACAAAACTAATGGGAAATGGTCATTCACACACTCTTTCTTCCGATCGCATTAACACTTTCTTGCCGTTATGAAACATAGACGAATTCAATTTTAAGCACAATACGAATGTAATTATTCCCTAATATCAAAATGTTATTGATAAACGGTAGTAAATATTAGCCAACATACTCAGAAATTAACAAGACGTCACTGAATAACATTCATATTATTTTACTGCCTGAATTTTTTGTGTTCTGGAATTTCAGCAACGAGTATATATAATTATGTATATTCACGTTGCATATACTGTGGATATCATGTTTATTTATTATTAGTCATTTGTTATTTTAAAGTTTTTATACATTTATGACAAGGGAATTATAGAGTAAACAAAAGAAATTGGAAACAAAACGGCATTATTATTATTTGTATACACAGTTAGTTTAGGTTATGATAGGGTTAGAATGGATGGGTCAGTGAGGCTGTCTGTTACCTCACGAGACGTCTGGATCTGGTTTGATGGTTTCAAAGCCTTTATCATGTAGTCGAAATTTACACTAAGAACACACCCATATATTTATATATTACTCTTCTTCTTTTGTATTATTATTATTATTATTACTATTATTATTATTGTATTACTATTATTTGTAATTGTATCATTTTAGCATTATTATTATTTATTATTATTAATAATATTTTTGTATTATTATTATTATTATTATTTTTATTTTTATTATAATTATGTTTGTAATGTTTTGCTTTGCCTCGGACTTGTATTTGATCTTCGTTATGATATTCTCGTGTTCTGCATATTAATATAAACCTGATTTCCTCTCCTTTTTCTCTTACGGGGGCCCACCTCGCTTGTTTTCTCTTTCTCTCCCTCTCTCTTTGGCTTTTATCCATTTGGCCCTATTCAGCCTACTGTATTAAGACGTTTACCCCCATTAAGGTGTCAATATTTTCCTGGGCGAGCGGTAGCGAGCCAGCATGTATATATTTTTATGTTGACAGCAAGCTAAATTTGTACATTTTTCGATAAAACAATGTCTCCGGCGAAACCGGATTTCTCCATACAATGCTGGCTCGCTATCGCTCGCCAGGAAGAAATCGACACATGAATGGGGATAAAAGTCTTAAAACAGTTGACTGAATGGGGCCGAATGGATACAAGCCAGGGAAAGCGAGAAAAGGAGAGAAAGATAACAAAAAGCCGGTGACCCCCCTTAAAGCTGAAACTTCTTCCCTTGGGTTTTTTATTAGTTTCAGTGTTCACCCTCTCCTTAATTGCTTCCTCCCCGTCTTTGATTGCTTCTTACATCTACACTGCATTGCTCCTCCTCCTCCTCCTAATTGTAAGCAAATTCCTCACGATCAATCAAACACACTATACGAGAAACAATGGATATAAGTTTATAGGCAAACGTTTCCATTCTCTTACCTTAATTAAGGCGAAGCATTTCTTCTTCAACCGTGTTGTGAATATTTGAAACAAACTACCTTCTAACATTGTGAACTGTAATACTGTCGAACCATTCAAGAAACATCTAGATAAACACTTGGCAAATATCCTTCAATTAACAGTTTCTTTCAGAATAGCGCGTAATGAAGTGACAACGCATACCACAATGCATATTGATATTCATACATCTGTTCCCTTTCAGAATTGCATTAATACAGTTAGCTTAGATTACAATTCAATTTTATTTTTTCCATGTCCTATCCAAAATGCCGTGTACGCTTTTCCATATTACATGGTATTTTTCCAACTGTTACCACGCTAGCTTTAGCTGAAGGGAGTGGTGGGTGTGGAGGAGCCTTCTTCTTTGCTATTTGTTTATCTACCTCGTAGTCAGTAGATTATTAGTTTAGATATTCAAACTGCCCCGTAATGACCAATAAGTCTGTTGCAGTTCATACTCCTTTGCATTCCTCCTCCTCCTGTTTTTATATTATCTTAATTTCCTTCTCGTCTGTGATTGCTTCTTACATTTACACTTCATTCTTTATCCTCCTCCTCCTCCTCTCATTTTTATTTATAATTACTTTTATCTTGCGTTGTGTGTTGTAATCGTTGTGTGTTGTAATCGTTGTGTGTTGTAATCGTTGTGTGTTGTAATCGTCTTCTTTTATATTTTACATCACAATTACTGGATCATTTCACTGTCTTGCTGTATTTGCTTCCTTCATTTGATCTCATGTTATATATTTTCTCCACAACTATTCTGTCACCTTCTAATTACTGAATTTTAGAAACTTGTAATTATATTTTCCTTCCGTGTTTTATAAATAATGATTTACTCTTCCTCATTCCATAATACCCGGGCGATAACCTCCACCCTATAGCAGCTGATTCCCTGACACTTAGGGTGGTATTCTTAAGGGGGGATGGTTCACTTTTGGGGCGATTTTTGCATGTATTCATTATTTTTTTTAGTTTCCTCCTTAGACCTCCATCAAATTAAAAAAAAAAAAACAAAAAAAAACATCTATTTGTAAATTTTTTGGAAGAACATTTTCGGCCGGTTCTTCCAACATTACAGGCTCACTATCGTTCGCCAGGGAAACAAAATCGACACCTAAATACCACGAAAGGTCTAAATATTGACGAAGAAATGGGGCGAAAGGTCTTAAAATCGACTAACTAATGGGGCAAACATCTTAACATCTGAAAACTAATGGGGCTAAACATGAGGGAGAAAGTGGTTCAGAAAACCGGCCATTCTTTCTTTTCGCAGCGCCTGATACCGAACGAATATTGTGGGTATGAGTGTTGTTTATAGAGATTAGACGGATTAGCACTCCCATTTCTGAAGCTAGGGACATTTGTCAAACTATTTCGTCCATTAACGGTGCTGCGAAGGATAATAATGGTTTAATTGTTTATTTTTGTTTTGACAGCAAGCTAAATTTGTAAATTTTTCGATATAAAAATGTCTCCGGCGAAGCCTGTTTTCTCAAAGGAAGTACAAAGGATGTATACAATCTCTATACAATGCTGGCTTGCTATCGCTCGCCAGGAAGAAATCGACACCTGGATGGGGATTAAAATACCCCGGAAACGGAGAGAGCCCCAAGCAGAGGAGACGGAAAAAGGAGAAGACGAAGGAAGACCCAAGGTTAAGAGATACAACAGGTTGGAGCATGGGGTCACTCCAACTCGTACCCGCTCGCGCATGACGTCACAAGGCTGGAAGGGTCGGAGGTCACTGGACTGTTTACCATTCATTCTCAAAGGAGCAGCCGAGCCAGCACTATCCTGTTTTCTTTTACTTCATACCGTGATGCTTTTTTTTTTTTTTTTTTTTTTTTTTTTTTTTGACACAATGAACGGAGGAAGGAAAAACACAGATAAAACAAAAAGGTCCATGTGCCTAAAGGCATCCTCAATTCATAAAATGTTTGTAACAACTGGATTTAAACTGTTGTAGATTGTAAGTTTGTGGAAAGCAACTCGAGGGAAGTGAATTCCAAAGAGTAGTAGTTCTGGGGATAAATGAATTTTAATAAGCAGAAGTTCTGCATTGTGGAGGAGAAAGTGTAAATTCATGGGCGCTCTCAGCTGCCCTAGTTCTACGGGGAAAGATGTGGAGAGGCGGCACAATTGAAGCAAGTTCTTCGGAACAATTGCTGTGAAAATATCTAGAATAATGCAAGGGATGCAACGTTTCTTCGTATGGATAAAGTAGGAAGGTCCTGTGTGATTGCAGGGTTATTGATTAATCTAACTACTGTATAATGCTGTGTGAAAGTGCAGCTCTTCTATTTTAACTGAACAAAATGCTTTTATATTGTCAAGTTGTTGGATGCATTTTGGATGCATTATTTATATATATACCGATATATATATATATATATATATATATATATATATATATATATATATATATGTATATATATATATATTATGTAGGCTATGAATGTAATCATTTGTATGTATATGTGTATACCGGTATATACCAGGTTCAGATTATGCTGTTCAAATTTGATGTCCTCATTACAGAATGGACATAGTTTATTTGGAGTCAGTACAACGAAGAATGTCCAAAATAATCCATAATATTATATATCTTCCATATATAGAAAGGTTAAATAAATTAGTCTTGCGCTCGATACAGAGACCCATCTCGTCCAAATGCCTATCTAATTTGATCTTAAACTTCTCTATCATTCTTGGTCCCACTATAGCACTTGGTAGCCTATTCCACCTATCTACAACTCTGTTACCAAACCACTATTGGCCTATATCTTTTCTGAAACGAAATGTATCTAATTTGAAGAAAAAAATATATAGTCCTTTCGCTATCACTGAGCTTTAGTACATTTTTCATGTCCCCTCTATTAATCCCACTAACCCACTGGAACACCTCTATCAAATCCCCTTAAACTCTGCGTCTCTCTAATGAATGAACATAAGAACCTAAGAAAATGGGAGTCTGCAAAAAGCCGATCGGCCCTCACAAGGCAGATCCCTGTCACACCCAACCCCAATTACATAAGAACATAAGATCGTGTGAAGCTGCATATGGCCTATCTACTTTAAGCTTCTTGCTCTCACAAATACTTCCTAGAATTAGAACTTAAGTTAATATAGTACCAACATCTTAATAAATAAAGGTCAATGTTTGTCTGTTTGTCAGTTACCCGACCTTTGTACCTTTGTTACTAAACTCCTCCCACAGTTTTGGTGCCAGGTGGGAGTGTGGGGCACCGTTGGAAAGCCCAGGCTTTGGAGATGGTTTTAGGCGAGTTTAGTGGATATCAGAGACACTTTTGTTTAATAAAATTTTCGGCAGAGCTTATGTAGTATACAGGAGTGAAAAAAATCGAAAAAAAATGGCCGTTTGGGGCAGAAGGAGGCCTCCGATCGAAAAGGTGTATGGAACGAAAATTGTTCGCAGCTCCCCAAAATGGGGGTACGGATGAGGTCAGATCCAAAATCGGAGGTCATTTAGCGGCCGAAATCGAGGTCGCCGTTTAATGAGGCACAGGGAGGTCGAGGCCGGTGATTATGGTAGTAGTAGTATTGTGATGATTGTGGTAGTAGTGATTGATGATGGTGATTATGGTAGTAGAATTTAAACCCGGGCAATGCCGGGTACCCCTCCTAGTATAATATATTTAAGAAATAATAATTGTCTAGATTTCTAGAAAAAAACACAATATTTGACACTATAGTACTTGGCCAAACTGGTTCACGAGCCTCATGCTAGAGGGAGTGGGGCCGCATGAGACCCGCATATTGGACACCCCCTGGACTCTAATGGCAGCAGTTTGGCTGGCAGGCGAGCGTTTTTTCAACTTTCTTTCTCTCGTGCAGCCTTGTGACGTCAGCAGGCTGCGCGTGCGCCAACCTGTTGTATCTCTTAACTTTGGGAAGACCCAGAAAGAAAAAGGGATCGAACGACCTGAAGAAGGAAAAGGCAAGGACGACGACATCAACCACCAACACAGCACCTCCCACGTCTGCAGCAGTAGAGAGACTCCGAAATGGAAGAATCGCTATGTTGAAGACGCCGAAGAAGGAATGTCCAAGCACGCCGGGGAAGACGATTCGCCCCAGCACATCACCAAAGAAAAGAATCATCTTCAGTCAACCTTTTTAAAACCAAGCATATGTTTCTTCACTTATATTCCTATCTACCTATGTTCTTCACTTATATTTTTCTATAAAAACTAAGCTATATCATGTATAGAAAATAAGAATGTACAAACATTATGATAATGAACAATATGTATATCTGTATTAGCATCGTAAGAATATAACCCCCAGTATGAAATTAATATGTATGATGTTTTGTTACAAACTTAAGTATGCAATATTAATATGCAGTAATACCTTAATAGACCTTTGGGACATTATTTCGTACACACATACTGTATATATACGCCTTCTTGTTATACTCTGATTACTACTTCTAATTACACAAACCACATGTTCTTCTTTCTCATAAGATATTACGATATACAATAGTACCAAAGTTGACACCACGCTGAACAGCGTTGGTGTTGTTCCCACACGTACCGGAAATGGGCAACTCACGCGCTAAACCAACCGTTCAGGCAAGAGCTCAGGCATAACAACACGCTCTGAGAATGAGGCCTCCGTAAATACTAAATTAATAGATAAATTAGCATGATATGTTCTATGAATTATTATCAACATAAATCCCACTAACAATGATACATTGGTAAGTTCTCATTTCAGACCCCCGTGAATGAGTAGGATAAATACAAAATTTAAAATGCACATCTCGGCCTTCCTCACTTTTTGTGCACACGGCACTAATGCTGGGGTCACACATTCACGTATATGCTCCCGTATGCTCCCGTACGAAGGTTTATTGGTAGTTGGCAACCGAATACGTAAAACTTAATGGCTTAGTACGCAAAACTTCAATGAAATTGTGTCTAGTCGTGGGGGTTGGTACGCATGGCGGGTGTAGCCACGCTGGTCTTGTAGGTGGTTGGTGCGGCCGAGGTTGCCCGGTATCCTTTGGATTGCGAATCGGATACGGGGCTCGTGCTCACGTATGTAAAAAGTTGGGAATGCATACGTTTTACCTGTCTACCTGCTACGTATTACGGGTGCAGCCACGTAAAACGTAGCAGCTAGACAGGTAAAACGTAAGTTTCGTCCGCCAATCGTACAATGTTCACGTAAAACGTGAAAGTGAAAGTAAGTCCGGCCGCATCTGGCAACACCGCCACACTACGTGTTGGCGGGAAGACGCGGCACCGCTGTACGAGGGGGTATATAAGCAGCAGCGGGGGACACTCCCGTCATACCTCTCACCACACCGGAGCAGCAAACAACAACCCTGCCACCTGCCTGACACCCTCTTCACCCTGCCCCCCTGCCCTGCTTGCCACCCTTTGCACCCTGCCCTGCCCTGCTTGTCACCCTCTGCACCCTGCCCTGCCTTGTACCATGCAGAAGAAAGGAGTGAAGAAGGTCAGGAAGGCTTCCCCTGCCACCTCGACGTCTGAAGACACTTCACCTGTTGACCCCTCTCAGCCCGGCCCCTCCAACTCTGACCCTTCTCAGCTTGGCCCCTCGACGCCTGAAGGTGAAATTGTTCTCGACCTCGGCCCCGATAGTGGAGAGCTCGAGGTTGAAATTGATGATGAGAGTGACGAGGAAGAAGAGGAGGAAGAAGTAGAACCTGCACTTCCCAACAGCCCGGCTCCACCAAAGAAACGCCGCAGGAAGAAGACCAACGTGATACTGACGGAGGAGACGGAGAGGATGCTGGCTGAGTGGATTGAGCTGGATGCGCCTTTCATTATTGACAAGGGGGACCCCCGGCACAAGAATAAGGAACATATAGATTTGCGTCCTGTTTTTCAAGCAAGTTAGACAGACTGGTGTGTGCAAAGCCACCACCATCAGACTCTGACCCTATGGCACCAACGTCGACGTATATGAACTTGTAGTTGGAGTCAACAATTGCCATCAGGACAATGGAAAAAAACTTCTTGTAGTTGAAGTAATATGTTCCACCAAAGTGTGGGTTTCGGATCCGTATGTGTTTGCCATCAATGGCTCCTACACAATGCGGCAGATTCCATCGTTCCTCATAGCCTCTGGCAACCTCCTTCCATGCAGCAGGCGATTGTGGCGTCTTGATCTCCTGATCTCCGTAGACAGAAATGATGGCCTGGCAGGTGTCGGGAACAATTTGGCTGATGGTGTTGTGGGCAACACGAAAGTTGTATTGTAGGCTCTTATAGGAGTCACCCGTAGCGAGGAAACGTAGGGTGATGGCCAACCGCAGACCAGGAGGAATGGGGTTACGCCAGAATGTAGGTTTCTTCTGAATGAGGGGTGTGACACGTTCAACTATCTCATCAAATAGTTGTTTGTCTACCCGGATGAAGTTTTTGTAGAGTTGTGGACATTCGGTGGCCAACTCTTTCATCAGCTTCTCATAATGGCCATGTTCAGGCCTACGTTGTAGATAGGGCCACACCCACACTGTCCTCTTGCTCCTTTCATTCTTCTTCTCTTCTTCTTCTTCATGGATGTTGTTTGCTATTGCAAGCAGTTCCAACATTTCTATGTAGGAAATGATCCATTGCATGAGCCGGGTGTTATGCCTGTTCTCCGGTTTGATTAGGGAGTTCACCATCTTGAACTCCTCCAGGATGTATTCTGTGATGTTCTTCATGGTGCCGAGTCAGGAGTGGGAATGGGAACGTTGTGGCCAGCCATGCCCTTTTATAGTTCCCAGATTCCAACCAAGACATACGTGGTTGACAAAGACTGTCTTTGTATGTGTTTGGACAGACGGGGTGTCCCTACGATTGTCCGGACACGGTCCACGTAATGCCTACAAACTCACATGACGTACGGCCTCAGCTACGTAGGTTTTGTGGGGGCGTGGCCATGGGCGTGGCCTGTGGTACGCAAATCGGGCAGCCCAGGCGGACTAACGGGGACATGCTTACGCAAGTCGCAAGGACGTACGTAGCTCCATACGACTGCATTACGTCTGACGTAACACTGGCCCCGTTACGGTACGTATGTCGGGTAGTGCAATAGTCTTCCTCTAAACGGGCGTACACGGCCGGACTACGCCCGTCATTACACAAAATTGGCGATCACGCCTGACGTGAGCATACGGGAGCGATATACGTGAATGTGTGACCCCTGCATAAGCCTCCAGCTGAGTTCCGAATTAAGGAACTCGTTTCTTTGAACACATTTATTGTTTCCCAAGGCTTTATTGAGCTCGCATAGATATGCTATAGTTATTATTTTAACCCTTGATGAAGTACCTTTCCAGTTGAGATGTATTCTTGATATAAGCATCCTCACATCACTTAGTAAAGTAGTTTTTAAAGAAGATATCTTGACCACCAGAACCAGAAGGATCTATGAACCTCTTTAAGGATACCTTTTCATGCCCTTAACATCCTACAAGTTAGTAAGGATCCCTCGCAGTAATCCTCAATACCAGGTCAGGATATTTTAGGAGAGTTAAGCAATTATAAGGCTTCTGAAACCCTGGCATCCCAACTTTAGAAGTCTTATAATTAAACTTCCATTCAGTTGGACGAACTGCATCCCAAAGTTCAATATACTGTCTGTGAGTTAAAAAATCCTATTGTAGGGATCTTTGTTAATGACGAGGCACCACCCGGTTAACATAGAGACCCTTGATAGGCAGTGCCTACTATAAGTATTGTAGTGAAGTGGACGGCCTCCCGGAACTTCATTACTATTCTTCAGTTACCGAAACTGTGGCCTGTTACAGGAAACTTTGTTACCACTGGCATCCCAGTGATTAACATAGTTTTTGTTGTTGCTGTTCCTCAAGCTGCCTGGCCGAACAGCCCCAAGGCCCCGAGCAAGGCCAAGGCCATAACCGAGCGCCCCCACAGAACCCTCCCTGCCGACCACAATAAAGCCTGGGTGACCGAAGCCACTCCATGGCAGGGAGCTGGGGAGGGTGAGGAAACGCCCGGGAAACCAAAGCCCCACCCAGGGCCCTGTGCCCCTCAGCAATTATGAAGAGAAAGTTGAGGGGCAAAGGAAAAATGTGACGCTTTGGCTCTCAATCTGCCAACTTTTAGGTTGGCAGTAGGGAGGTCGATCCACGGAAAAGACGCCGTCACTTGAGATCTAGAAGATATATAAGTAAAAGGAACAGTCAGAGTAAGCTATGGGTATGGCAGAGATCGTTCAGCTCTCACTCTGATAGACCAGCCCATCACCACATGACTAGAACCCAATCCTCTCAGCATCAGCTAGGAAAGGCCCTAGAAAGCCGCCTTTGGCAGGGGGATAGCTCCCCTACTTCAACTCCTTTCGGAGTTGGGCACCCGCCCGATTAACATAGTTGCTGTTACCGGTATAAAGCTTTCCTTAACTTAAGAAGAAGGGTTATGGCATCACACCCCTTCCTTCTAGTTAAAGATAGTCCACAAGCACCCTCTCTAAAAGAAGTTGAGGAGAACGGCATCCTGTCCTCAATATTCTCTAGAGTGAAAAGTGCTATGTCCTACTCTAGGAACTTTGTTACTACTGGCATCCCAGTATCTAACATTGTCCCTTTTGCTAGGTACCACTTCTCTTAGTAAAAGTAGAGAGACTTCGGCATCCCGACGTCACCATTATTACTCCTAGAAGTGAAACTTGTGACAGTGTCCTTTCAGAGGAACTTTGTTACTACTGGCATCCCAGTATCTAACATTGTCTTTTCTGCTAGGTTACATTTTCCCTAATAAGAGTTGAGAGACTCTGGCATCCCGACCTCTCTACTTATTACTATTGAAAATGAACACTACCACTTTTCACAGGTAGTCTCGAACCATCGGAGACCGCTGTGAGAGAAATGGCTTGGAGAGATACCCTCAAGGGCACTCTGCAAATACAAGTCCTAGGTGCACTGAGTCTGTGGCATCCCATTAGACTGTGTAACTAAAAGGTTTAAACACCGCCCTGGGTCCCCCGAACCTCTTAAAAACTTTTACCAAACTTACTGCATTAGTCCGATATTGTGCCATATACGTTCTCACTGAGGCACGATATTCAAGATCCCATTACAAGAGTACCTTAACAGGACTTCTCAACGGTTGATATACAGGTCAGGATAGTCGAGCATTTCTCCAAAACCTCTGAAATTCTCGCGTTAGTCCGGTATGGTGCCCAACTGCAATTGCCCGAAAATTGCTATATGTTACGGAGCCATACTTAAGATCTCAAACCCATCAACCCATCTGTAACTATCTTCACACAGCCGGCCCACCTGGACGGCACACGGAGAAGCAGAAGACTACAGCCAGCCACCACTGGAATCATCGTTAGGAGGAAGACAAGAAAAGACACTTAAGCCGAGAACCTGGAGAAGAGTAAAAATTGAGAAAACGTAATCTACCAAGTGAGCGAAAATAAACGAGTCTCGCAAAAGTGTATTAAAAATATCATAAATGTGTTATAGCGGTAATATTCAGAATTAGCCAAAGATGATTTCTTTTACCAACGATATAACCTACGGAAGTGTTTTCCACCGTAGTACAGTGATTTCTGAATGTATTTCTTTTAAGCCGATTTTAAGGCTAAGCGACTCTGTAATTTTTCCAACCCAGTGAATATATTTTAGAGTCCACCATCGACTCTAACAATATTTCTATAGCAGGAGTATAGTTTTCGTACCAGTGCGCATGGTAGATAATCCCAAGGATACGTACAGTGATAAAATATTTTTTTTTTTTTTTTTCCAAAATAAGCTCGCAAGTCCAATCTTTTACAAGTACAGTGAATCATTACAGCTGAAGTTATTACTTGTGATCGTCCTCGATATTCATAAATGTATACTATTCCTGATAAAGGGAATGTTGTGAAGCTGTGCAAAAATACCTGCACTCTATCCAGATCCGCGACTGTGCTCGGAGATAGTAAATAGTTTTAAGTGCTATTCATTGGTAGTATTTACAAGTTGCCTTCTTACTCCATTGTGTATTAGTGTTAATAGAAATAAAGCTGTATTTCTTAAACTATATTTTGCGATATATATATCCTCTGTTGTCTTTGATTATATATACTGTATTTATATGAACTCGGAAGTCCCAGTATACATGTAGTAGACCTCACCTGTATCAATCGTAGAACTCACCTGTATCAATCGTAGAACTCACCTGTATCAATCGTAGAACTCACCTGTATCAATCGTAGAACTCACCTGTATCAATCGTAGAACTCACCTGTATCAATCGTAGAACTCACCTGTATCAATCGTAGAACTCACCTGTATCAATCGTAGAACTCACCTGTATCAATCGTAGAACTCACCTGTATCAATCGTAGAACTCACCTGTATCAATCGTAGAACTCACCTGTATCAATCGTAGAACTCACCTGTATCAATCGTAGAACTCGGAAGTCCCAGTATACATGTAGTAGAACTCACCTGTATCAATCGTAGAACTCGGAAGTCCCAGTATACATGTAGTAGAACTCACCTGTATCAATCGTAGAACTCACCTGTATCAATCGTAGAACTCACCTGTATCAATCGTAGAACTCACCTGTATCAATCGTAGAACTCACCTGTATCAATCGTAGAACTCACCTGTATCAATCGTAGAACTCGGAAGTCCCAGTATACATGTAGTAGAACTCACCTGTATCAATCGTAGAACTCGGAAGTCCCAGTATACATGTAGTAGAACTCACCTGTATCAATCGTTAATCATGAATAAAATCAGGGCATAACAGGGATAAATTTGTTAAAACAGTTGGCTGAATGGGGCCGAATGGATACAAGCAAGGGAAAGAGAAAAAAGGAGAGACAGATTTTAAAAAGCTGGTGACCCCCCTTAACAGAGAAAGGTAAATTACAGTCATGCTACCCAACGATTGTATAACTATATATTTATATACCATTGATTTGTATGCCAGTTTTAGCATGTAGTTCCATTTTCCTCTAGTTCCATGTTTATTATCTATATTTTTCTCTTCTCTTTCTTCTTCGTCTTCTCATTTTGCTGTTATTCCACTGTTGTATCTTCTAAAGCCTCTCTTTTCCTCATTCCTGTGTTTATTGGCTTTATTTTATCTCTCTTCGTTTCTCCCTTCTAATGAAGGATGGGCTCATTTAATTGCTTGTTAATTAATATTTCTATATATGTGTTGTTTCCTCCCTACACCTCTATCAAGCTAAAAAACAAAACAAAAAAAACTAGACCCCCCCTTCAAGATATAGTTGTACATTTTTCGGTAGAAAATTGTCCTGGTCGAAGGCCGGTTCCTCTTAAAATTACATGCAGGCTAGCTATCGCTCACCAGGAAGAAATCGACAGCTAAATGGCACCAAAGGTCTTGATATCAATAAAGAAATGGGACGAAAGGTCTTAAAATCGACAAACTAATGGGGCAAACTTCTTACAATCGAAAAACCAATGGGGTTAAAAACGAGGGGAAAGAGGGCCAGAAAAAACAGTCCATCTCCCCTTAATAGCTCTTTTCACCTCATTCCTCTTCCGCATCTGTTCCCTTGTATCTGTCTCATTTCCTTGCTTTCTTTCCATTTCCTAATTATTATTATCCTTCTATATTCATTGTCTTTGTTTATCTGTCCTTGTTTATCCCTTTATAAGCACTCCATCATTTCCTTCCAGTACATAGTCCTGTATATTTTCTTTGTTCATTGGCCCCCTGTGGTGACCTTTCAGGGGACCCACCTCGTTTTTTTTTCCTTTTTCTCTCCCTCTCATTGGCTTTTATCCATTCGGCCCCATTCAGCCTACTGTTTTAAGACGTTTACCCCAACCAGGTGTAATTTTTTTCCTGGCGAGCGATAGTGAGCCAGCATATATATATTTTTGTTTTGCAGCAAGCTAAATGTGTACATTTAAAAAAATCTCCGGCGAAGCCGGATTTATCCATACAATGCTGGCTCGCTATCGCTCGCCACGAAGAAATCGACACCTGGATGGGTATAAACGTCTTAGAACAGTTGGCTGAATGGGGCCGAATGAATACAAGTCCGAGAAAGAGAGAAAAGGAGAGAAAGATTAAAAAAGAAGGTGACCCCCCTTAACTCACTCACAAACTGTGGCCGACATACTGGTCTATATAAAAATGCCCATACTGCTCGTGACGTACCCGTACATATTAGTTGGTTGGACCAACCGACTTTGCTTGTTGCCAGGAACTTCCATGAGGTTCTAAGCTTGCCACCCATAGTACAGTAATATCAATCTCCTCCATGCATTCGTTGAGGGAAGGTGTCATTCCCAGCAAGAGATGTTTTAGAAACTGAAGTAAACCGAAAACGGCGCCAATTCTCAATATATTTGTGATGGTTATATACGAGGTACAAATATGAGGTTCATTTCATGTTACAGGCCATAACTCATATTGTCTAACAAACACAACACTTAATTACAAATTATTTCATTGAGTTATTGCGAGCGTGAAATACAAAGATAGAAGAGTAAAATAAGGTAAATATACACTTGTTGAGTGGCTGTGAGCGAGGCCACTTTTCCTCTAATGAGTGTGTTTTGGAGGGTGTTGATGATGGTGATGATGATGATGGTGGTGGTGATCATGATGGTGATCGTGATGATGGTGAGTGTGTTCAAGGATGATGATGGTGATGATGATGATGATCATCATGATGGTGATCGTGGTGATGGTGGAGGTGACAGTGGTGGTGATGATGATGATGCTCTTGGTGGTGGCGGTGGTGGTAATGATGCTGATAATGATGATGATGATAGTGGTGATGACAGCCAGGGCATTGCGTCACACTAACACACCATAACTTGTTTACCGCCTCACATCCACTTAGCAACACGCCCGTTAGGCATCTCGGTCATAAACATACGGGAGAGACAATGTGGTGTTTGGTGGAGGTTAGGTAACTTTAAGGAAGCCCACCTCGCTTTTTTTTCTCTTTCTCTCCTCTCTTTAGCTTGTATCCATGTGGCCCCACTTAGCCTACTGTTTACCCCCATCCAGGTGTCAATATTTTCATAGCGAGCGGTAGCGAGCCAGCATATATATATTTTTGTTTTGACAGCACGCTAAATTTGTACATTTTTCGATAGAAAAATTTCTCCGGCGAAACCGGATTTCTCCATGTAATGCTGGTTCGCTATCGCTCGCCAGGAAGAAATCGACACCTGGATGGGGATAAAAGTCTTAAAACAGTTGGCTGAATGGGGCCGAATGGATACAAGCTAGGGAAAGAGAGAAAAGGAGAAAAGATAAAAAAACAGTCGGTGACCCCCCCTTAACCACTTCAGCACCATGGCGGGTTTTTCATCATATTCTGGTTACCATTAGACAATTTTATTTAGCATATATTCGATCTCTAGACCATGGGGTAAGTACGATCTCAATAAACCAACTGAATAACATAAGTGATTCATAAATTGCATAACATTTTCTAATTTTAGCCAGAATAAAACGTAAAATTACGTCATCGTGTTGAAGGGGTTAAGAAAATATATAGATATTGGAAAGCATAGGGAAATTATTCTAATATTCACTGAGAAACGAAATTATTGGAAGAAGTTGAAAGTTTCACATATTTGGGAGCAGCATGTATTGTGCAAATCTATTATGAAGAAGAGAACACTGAACATGATTGAAGTACACCTGGATGCCATAGTCTGTAGCCCACTCCTATATATACGTGGGCTTCACCATTTTTTATTATGGAAGTATATCTCTGCACACGAAATTATACATATAGTTTTCTATATATCAATTACAAAACTATATACACTACTTATTGAAAAGCAAGTTGAATGCGAAAATCAATCCAGGCAGTTATAATTGCATAAAGAAAAACATAGGTCCATGATTGTTTATGAGTGGGCTAAAGACTATGGTATCCGAGTGTACTTGTCTGTCTGTCTGGTTATGTGTATGCCTGTGTATAAGGGGGATTTCTCAAACACTATGTGACTGATGTAGATGAAATGTACTAATTATCTTCACATGGTACCTAAATATAAACGATTACCTTTAGGCCTATATCCAGTGACTTCCCACCCCCCACACACACCCAGGTAATAATTTGCTGATAAATGAATTACCCCATCTAGAACCGTAAATGCAAGTTATTGTAGTCAGTCAAATAAGTCTCTCTCTCTCTCTCTCTCTCTCTCTCTCTCTCTCTCTCTCTCTCTCTCTCTCTCTCTCTCTCTCTCTCTCTCCCCACCAACCTGCCATAATCCGACTAATCACACTAATCACACTGCACCCCTGGGATCGCCAATTGACCAGCTTTGTCAATAAGAACCTTCCAATGAGGGAAAGTCGCAACAGAGGAAGTGGGTTTGCAACAATTCAGTCTGTCGTGCATTCCTACTTTTCATTTATTTTTGAATTTATATATATTATTAGTTTTCTGTTTATATATATTATATATATATATATATATATATATATATATATATATATATATATATATATATTATTTGTTTTCTGTCCATATTATGGCCAATATACAGTATATATGTTTCATTTATAAATGTTGTTGTTTTTGTTCTGAAACCGATCAGAGACAAAGCCCTTCCCATTAACTCTTTCAGTATGAGGATGCTTTCATCAGTTTATTCTGGCTATCAGTAGAGGATTATTTATTCAGCTTAGGAAGGAATTGTTGGGGTCAGAGATTTAATGGAGATAGATTTTACCCCTTTAATTTTCAGAGGGCCTTCCGTAGCTGAATAGGATTGTCTGATGTTAGCCAGAATGATACTGGAAAGGTTAACTCTTCTATCTATCTATTGCCTGACGCCGTGATCCCCGAAGGGGTGGCCACGAACGAACCGCCCCCATGCACCTCTGTCCCCAGTCAGTCGACGCCCCTCCCCCCAACCAGCACCGCCTTCATTCATGTAGTTCCTCACTCCATCCTTCCACCTCATATTCGGTCTACCTCTCCCCCTCTGTCCCTCCACCTCGCTCTCGTACACCCTCTTAGTCATTCTTTCGCTTTCCATACGTTCCATATGGCCGAACCATCTCAAGTTGTTCCTTTTCACACTTTCCAGCACATCTACCTCCACACCACACCTCCTTCTTACTTCCTCATTAGTCTGTCTATCCCTCCATGTAATTCCGCACGCACTCCTTAAGTAATTAATTTCCACTGCTCTCACTCTTG